>JAAGAY010133096.1:0-37912 GCA_011801015.1 Ardeotis arabs | reverse complement strand
TGACTATTTTGCCTCACTTTATTATTTTTCATTAGATTTCTCAGGAATGCAAAGTATCTACACTGAGTGTTGCCTAGAAAAGAGTGATTGATGCAATTCTACATTAAATATACTAAACAGTTCATGAGGTTAAAAGGATAACATAATAAACACATTTCACAAACTCGCACTTACTCAACTGTTTACATTCAGATCTGTAGAAGAAACAAAATCTGATTAATGGAGCTACTCTGGTAGTTTTCATATTAACTGATCAAATCCCCTTTTCTAGACATGAATGTCATAACATAACTTAAATGTATGTTTTACAAAGTTGTTGTGATTTTTATAGCGGAATCAGGGTCACTAATGAGCTTCAATTCCATTTGGCCTGCATAAGCCTAGAAACATCCTTTCACAATTCATGCTCTGTATTTATCCTGGTCTTCAGTGTGATTAAATTAGGAGAATTGAAATAAAAGCCACAATGAAATAAAAAACCCAGCAGGGGTAAAAATATACCAGCTAAGCAGATTACATTTATGGTAACTGATTTTCCATGTATTCAGATGGATAGACACGCTCTAAATGAAATGAGAGATTTCAAGAATCTCGAAAAATTAATCAGTTTTCAGAATTTGGTTCTCAAAGGACAAATGGAGAGTTAAAAGTCCAGTCACATCTGCTGGTTTTGTTGAAGTGTATATACTGTCATACTGTACTGTAGCTAATGAAATAAGACATGATGAGCCAATGCATCTGGTGAAAGGAATGAAAATAATTTGATTCTCAGCACTATGTAGAAGACACATTTTTTGAATATGAAGATTATGAAAGAGGTGCACATCACTATAAAAAAAAAGAACCATGATTCTATGAAAAATGGAACGGAATGGGAGTTTCTAGGAATGAGAGTCTTAAGGGATATTTCCTATTAAATTAAATTTTATCTGACTCATTTCTCAGAGCAGGGATCAACAGTGGAGATTTTATATGTAGGAGATGATGAACAATATTTAAAAAGCATTGTAATGTGTCCATTTCTGTTCTGGTGCAACTTCAACATAATTAAACATAATTTTTAAAATCTCTGAAGGGAAAAGGGGTATATTTAAAAGTCAGCAGGTTCCATCCATACCTCTGCAAGCTCATGATTGGATAAATGTATTTCAGACACCCATTCTCAAATTTCCTGTAAAAATAGGAAGAATGTAAAGTATAGTATTTTATATTCAAGTCTATGCTTAGGAAAATTTACTTGTTTATAACACTCTATAATAGACTCAGATACTGATATGGAATAGGGAAATGTAATAAAAAGAAAGCCTGTCTACTACAGGCAATAAAAAAAAATTGTTAAAAACTACTGTGGAACAGGTGATTAAGGAGTCAGTATCTCAAAGTCTGTACAGATATATGAGATATCTAATTAAAGCCCATAATCTCAGATAATAGGTGCTTTAGAAGCTTTTAAGTTGAAGAATAAAGGAGAGACAGAAGGCACAATGACATTGAAAACATTTTAACAGAACTATTTTTAAGTTGAGTTGTAAAATTGCTGATGCCAAGACAATACATTTGCTCAGCATGAGCAGGATGATGCAGAATTTACCCTTCTCTAAAACTCTTTCAACTGAGCTAGCAATAAATTTTTTGTTCGTTTGTTTGTTTGTTTTATTAAGTGCTATAAGAGCTCTAGATCTGTAATCTAAAAAGGGGGAGTCTTATCACTGCACTGAAAGAGGAGGTAAGAGTTTGAAAGTGCATTGATATGCTACCTTTTGAGGATACAAGGTGATTAAACATAATACGTAGAAATGGTAATTAGAACAGATTTTTCCTACTCACAATGAAAATCCCTTGTACACTGGAGAGTGGTTAGGTACACAGACACACAGCAGTTCCTTCTCCTCTCTGGCTAAGTGCAGAGTATGTAATGTTGGCTCAGTGCTGCCCCATCTAAGGTTTGTAAAGTCTGATAATTCAGGATTCTCTCTGGTTGCTGTGCCACAGTTCTGTAAATTGCTGAAGTCGAATAGTCTCCAAATCTCTGTTATGACTCTCAGATAAGAGTTAGGACTGCTTTCTTCATACCTTCAGCACTCAGGTGTAGTGCTTTAACCACATATTAAATTAGTGTTTGCTTTCTTTAAGCATGTAATACTGCATTTTTTTTATTATCTTTTTAATATCTCAAAGAGGTATTTCCTGTAATCTCTTATGATAGGTCAGTGTTACAGAATAGCTATGTGTTTGCTTGCAAGTGCATCTGTAAAAAAATAGATTGATAAGCCATGGCGGTGAGTGATCAATTAAATAAATCTTGATCAAAATTTGCATGATGGGTATTAAACAAGACTTGAAATCAAACAGCAAACAACTAGCTAGTTGCTGAATAAAGGCAGAAGTCCTCTGGAAAGCAGAATCACCTTACTGTGAGTAATGAGAATAAATTATTTTCCTAAAGAGGATCGTTAAGTATAAGAGAAGCTGTAACCCATAGGAGTGGAGAAAATTGCAGTGTTAGAGATTCTATCTTTGGGCTTAAACCTAAATTCTTGCTCACAGATGTCATTTAGACAGCATTAAAAAATTGTGTTCAAGACAAAAATGGTTTGCCTCTCTAAGGACTCCTTGAAGTTTCAACTGACACCTTTCACCTCCTTTCCCAACTGTTCTTTAGAGGAATTTAAGGGTGCTTAGACACCAAGGAGGATACATGGAGGAAGAAATTTGAATGAAATATATAATCTAGATATTAGAGTTCATGTTTTGTCAATGTATATTTATCATTTTGCAAAGAAGTGGACTGTTATTATTAATCAATTTTAGTGGTGTCATAAAAGCCCTGATCAGAGAAATTATTTGTCCCTGGCTGAGCAGCAGTGGAAACTTAATCCTGGAGTCCTAAATATTTGTGCCAACAGCATCCAGTCTCATATGTCTTTTTTACCAGCTGGAAAGCCTTTTGGAAGAAGATGAAAAGTGCTATACAAATATTAAATGATACATTTTAAAATACCTTTTTTTCTAGATCATGTGCAATACTCAAGGATAGAGGTTCTTGCCTTAAACATACTCTGTGCGTAAGTGAGCCATCTTGAATGGCATCTATTATTTTCCAAAAGAAATAGATTAGCACATTTCTTTATCTCACTTATGAACCAATAATTTCTAATATTTTTAATAAGGCATTCATATTTTTTTGCATACTAATGTTGCATCATATTAAGAGCATATGCTAGATTGCCATGTCCCTAAACTCTTGTAATTCAGAACTATAAGTACTGCACAATGTCCAGAAAAATCACGAGATATGAGAGTTGTATGAAAGTTCATAAATACCATAGCACATATGAGCTCTGGTATATTAATTTAAGCATAGTGTAAAGCTCAAGTGCAGTTGAAAATACACACAAAAAGGCAGGTAATTTTTAAAAGAATATATTTTTTAGGAATGTACACTATATTAGATTTGAATGAGATCTAGGTTCACCTCTGGAGATAAGCTATTCACTCTGAGATGGGGAGTTCTCATTCAGATTTTGAGTATTATTTTCAATGGGTATGCAAATACCTGTGTCTCACATAGGGGTTTTTGAAGGGAAACACAACCTGAGAGAGCACCTCAGCTGACAGCTGAGTGCTGCTGTCTTACTAGTACAGTTCCACTCTCACCAACATCTCCTCTGCCAGATAAAATCTTGATCCTCATTTTTTATTATTCTCATAGAAATTGATTCTTCCCCACTTGACCTTTTGATAGCCATGTTTCTCCAAGGTGTGCTAGGGTATAATAGCACATGTATTTTCTCTGGAAAAATAACCATTTTAAGAGACTTTTGCCCCAGCCTACTCATCTCTGGTTCTGATGTATTGCCCCCCTCACTCGTGCTGATACACTGAAATAAAAACTGATCTCAGCTAAAAACCCCCAAAAATATAATAGGAAAAAATACTTCCCTATTCCACTTTACAGCATGGCAGATAATAAAGGGCAGTAAACTGCAGCCCAATGTGGCAGCAAGCTGTTGAGAATAGGCTGCAACATTGAAAAACAACTGTAACATTGAGACCAAATATTTGTAAAATTGCACCCTTTGAAAGGAAAAATCAGCTTGAACTAGTTGTCTGAGGAACTTTTGATATAAGACAGGAATACACAGGAAATATGTTAATTCACTTCTTCAGCATTTTGGGCCTTAGAGTAAATTTCCTTCTTATAAAAATTTATACAGCAACAGGCCATAGGATGAACTTTAATTTTGTTTCCCAGTAGATTGGTCTGAAAGAGAGAAAGGAAAGAAGATAGCAGAAAACTCACACAAGACTTAATTTATTGGGAACAGTTCAACAAAATGGACGCTAAAAAAAAAATTCATAAAATGAGTAGGTCTGGAGTTGCACTCATGTAGAGCCCAGCTGCTAGCATTACCAGAGGTCAAGCTTAGTTTGTTTTCAGTATGTTTCCTTGCACATATATTAGTCTTTGTCTATAATTTTGGCTATGACTCTATTTTCTTAGCTCAGGTTAATCTAACACATCATCTATCTTAGTGTTTCTTTAAAAAACCCCAACAACTGACATTTACAAGTACCGGTATTGGAAATTCTTTTCTTTGGGTCAAGAATTAAGTTGCTTCAGATTAAATAAACAAAATCAGCTTCTGCTATGTTTTGAATAGTGTAAATTTATTTATATAAAATTGTATGTTATTTTATGGTAAAAACAGCAAGTCATATCCTTAGCGTCTATAAAATATTATAGATCCACAGAAGGTACACTGATTTCTGCCATCTGAGAGTCTCTCGTGGAAGGCTGATTGCATGATCCAGATATGGTTTTGACATTTCACTTATTATAGGCAACTTTTTTCAGATAAGCAGAGTGAGAGATGGGGTGTTTTTTATGAATAAGGGAGCACCTGGGATCTTTTCATTCTTGATTGGACTGAATCTAACTTCTACTGCTGATTTTCAGGTAATATTTGGTCTAGCCCTTAAGGTGCTTAAGATCACACTTAAGGCTAGGTTCAAAAAGAAATGAGGATTTGAGGCACAGTGAATAGAGCTCATCTATCAGTTTAGATGCCTGCAGTGTAGAGATTCACATCTCACCCGGTCATTCTGAGCTTCCTTGAAAATAAATAACCAGGATCATAGGCATGGAACATTTAACCTGAAGCAGGCAATTTGAGACAGGCTTGATGAAACATACTCTAACAGAGCTCATGTTTGCCCATGAGTACACCTGGAGCCTGGAGGGACTAGATCAGCCTTAGATCTCTGATTGATACCTTGAGTCTGGCAAGATGGAATCCATGTTGATGGCCCCAAGACTAAATGTCTGTTGTTGTGCCTGTGAGCAGAATTCACTGTGAGGCCTCACTCACCTATTTTATATTGTTCTGTAGCTCTTACCACTTAGTACATGGGAGCAAGATTTTCCAGAACACAGTCCACAACCGCTGCACATGGTACCTGAACTAGACAAGATGGAATGCTGCAGAGGGGTGTACCTGAAGAACTCTCCCCAGCTTAGACACCCTTGTGTTATGAGGATTCAGAGTCTGAAACTGTTTCTTGTGCTTTTGTTAAGTATCCTTTTTCCTCTTAGAATAAAATCAGAGGAAACAGGTTTTGGTTTGTTTGGTTTTGGGTTTTTTTTTTTTTCCCCCAACAATGGTTAGAGTACTGTATAGGAAGTAAGAGCATTTAAGATACTCTCCTTTCTTGTGTCTCATTAGAATATATCCAGAAATGTACTTCTCATATATGGAGAAGGGTAGATGAAAATCACTACTGGGTTCTCTGCTTGTCAAAGTTGAGCCACTGTATATCTAGGAATGGAAAATTCACTGTCTCAGAAAGAGAGCATGGTGTAGCCTGGTAGATTTTTAGATTTCTGGCTCCTTCATATACTAGCAGATTGAACGGCAATTGGATAGGAAGTAATATTTCAGTACATAAAACAGCACCTTAACATGCATCCAGGTCTCCACATACTGCCCAGCTGAAGGTCTTTTGGCAATGTATTATATTATTATTTCAGCATATCAAGTCATGTGGAGGCAGACTGCAGCACAGCTGTTTGACATTGACAAATTTGGGCTATGTCCTTGAACACCACTTGCTCAATAACAAAAAACAGCAACTAGAACAAGATAAGGAAATACCAAAGGCAAAAATAATAAAGACAACCAAAAAACTATAACCAATCCAAATGAAGCATAAGGCGCGCGAACAGTATATGGCTACCAATCAAATTAGATGATTAAGTGTGTGCACTTCGCATGTAATTTAGATAGACTATAAAAGACTAATGCTGACTAACAATAAAGGTCTCTGGAACACCATCCATGCAGTCCGTGTTTTTACTGCCACAAAGTCACACCAGCTAAGCACTTTAGCATTGAGCTGATTCATCTTGCAAATAGGAAACCAGGACGAAACTGCATGAAGCTTTGAAAGACATTCAACATCTGGAGCTCATTTCTCTAAATCATTTTTGAAAAAAATTTACAGTAATATCATGGCAAGAGATAGGGTGATGTCTTTTAAGATAGGAGACTATGATGCTGGACATGCCATGTTTATTTCTTGACTAGTTATGATGCTATGATAAGCCAATCAATTTAATGAGCTCACCAACTTCCTGTTGGTGGATGCCGTTATTCCATTATCTTCACAGTTAAATCTTATCTTCTGCTGTATTTTTTCATGTAACTCTTCTTTAGTTGTATGTGTTTTGCTTGGCCCCTGCATGTGCCCTCATTTGATGCCCTGTTTTCTGCCCTTTGTCTCCAGGCTTTGGTTGTGACATCCAGCGGGTACCAGTTCATGAAGGCCTGAAGAGAGTTAGCTACTTAAAATCAAAATAGATGTTTGTCAAAGGAGAGGAATCATAAAGTAAAAAGAATGTTGTTAATCCCATATTGCTCCATTCTCTCCAATATGGATAAAAAGAAGATAAATTCTTCCCTCTCTATGGTGGCATAAGGAGTTGCTATACTTTTATACAGTATTCTTATAATTTTAAACTATTCAGAAACTGCCTCATTGACTTTTAATCTCTGCTTCTGCCAGAGGCTGCTGCCTTCTGGTGGTTTGTCTATAGTTTTTAAGAGTCTTTCTAAGATTTTCTGGGACTGCTGCTGCTGCTGAAATGAGCTTACAGCTCTGTTTCTTTACCAGTAGTCCCAGCACTGTAGCGGCAAGTGCAAGGATTCTTGTTCATTCATGTATCTGATTTGGCTATAATTGGTAATAGGAATTGAATGTGTCATAAAATGGGCATGGAAGCCCATCTTTTCTTGCCTTTCTTTGGATAATTTAAGCTTTACAACTAATTTATTAAGAGGAGGGGAAAAAAACGGGGCAGCTATACTATCATTCTTCAACTACCTCTATAGTAAGAAAGTTTCCTTTAAAAGCTGGAGACTGACCTCAGTGCATATGTTTATGAAGCTGTATTTGGATTTTTGTGCACAAACCCCATATGTTCTCTGTGTTGTAGAACTTATAGCGATGCAATCAAGCTCTGCTCTGCATGCAACTCCTACTACTTTCAGTGGTGATCTTAAAAGTAGTATCTAAATTGGATCTGGGCCTGAAGAAATGTGGGGTTTGCTGATATATGTCTTTCTCAACCTCTCTTTTTATTAAAACACTATTAAAAGGAGAACAATCCTGAATTACCCATTTTTTTAATAACCAAAATGGAATGGTGCAAATTAGCATCATGTTTTCTCTAGATATTGAATTTACAAAATCCTGAGATTAAAGAAAATAATCTTTAATGGAATTTTTATATATATTTTCTCAATTTTATTACAAAACACATAAAAACCAACAGAAGTTGGACTGAATATTTAAACCATCAACTCTTGAAAATCATTCACAATTTTAATTATGTTTTAATATCATTTCCTGTTAGGAGTGGATACAAAGTCCCCATAAACTGCATATGCAGAACTTTAGCAAAGCTTTTTCATTATAGCATAACAGCCAGTCTCAAAAGATGTTACTCATGTTTAAAATTAAATCCATCTTTTATTTAGTTTCCAAAAATTAAAAAATAGAAAGTATTTCTAAATAGAGCAACTAAATAAAACAATATAATTGTGTTTTACAGAGTGTTTTCAATTTAAAAATATTATCAAATGCTTTACAGACTTTGATAACTAGCCTAGAGATGAGTCCTACTCCTATTCAAAGAGAAGATAGGATTATGTTAGTATCGGTGCCTGAAAGGATTGATAGTGTTGGAAATACTGCAAACGTAACTGTGCAGTACTCCTTCAGGATGTTTCCTTCTCCCCAGCTGAATTTGTCTCAAGGTGCTGCAGACTTTGTAGACTTATAACAGCTCTCCCGTAGGAAGCCATACGTTTCTAAGATGTTTGTCTACACAATGCCTCTGTGGATGCTTCCCCATTCTTTCTGCTGAGCTCTTGTGCTGTCTCACCTTCGGGCACTGCAGTCCCGCTGGGAGCTGAACCTGCACGGCCCTTCCAGCATCCACACAGCGCCCCCCACCTGTGCAATGGGTTCCCATTCAGTTTGTTCCTGGAAGTGAAAACACCTGACATGAAGTCACATGCTTTTCCGTAAATTTATAAAAGGATTACAGCCCTCATTTTCTTGTAGCTAAAGCAAGTATAAATTTATCAGAGGAAGATTTTTTTTTTGCAAGGACCCTGGGAAGAGTATTACTGCCAACTCTTCTGAAGGAATCATTTGTAGCTTTACAACACCTCACAGCCAAGCCAGCTTCTGAACGTAAGAGGCCTGCCAAACATCCTGTTTCTAACACCTATAAACAGCAACATCAAAACTCTTCACCTTGCCAGTAACTTTGCCTTCCAGAAATACACAAGAGATTCAAATTTTAACTGTGGTGCAAACTATCTTGTAAGCAGAAGAATCTGATCCTTGTTGTTTCATGTTACTTGGGTTCCTTTCAAATATAAAGCTTTTCTCTATGTGTTCTATGTCAATACTCTCTACTAACAAGCCATTAGCTAATACAAAACTTGTTAAGGAAACCACTAAAAGGATCCTGCCAGTCCTGAAGATTATCCTTGCTTGTCATAAATCCTAAGAAACACAAGGCAGCTGTAGAAGTAAAACCACTTTGCAGATATGTCTCCACAAGTGTACGGAAGTATAGCACATTCAGGAAGTACAATTTTGTTATTGGAGTTTAACTGTTTGTCATTTGATCACTGGAAAGCAAACCATCAGATTAATCTGAATCTAAACAGACTGTTGGATGTATCTATCTAGAAGGGAAGCCTCCGATCAATGCAGAAACTTGGAGCATATCCTGAAGAAGAAGCAGCTAAAGAAAGGGACAGCTCTCACTCTTTTTGCGTACTCTCAAACCTGAGGTCCTGAATCCAAGTGTGCACGGAGCTGCGTGCTACAGGCACTTCTGTCCACTTAAGAAAACAAGACAATCTGGGTGGAACTGTAAAGATTGGAAGGAGGAGAGGAACAGAGTTAAGTGGACAGATAAAAAGTTTGGAAGAAGTATTCTGATGCCAGGCAAAAAGGAAAAAGATGACAAATTAGGTGGGATACAGGGCTTAGGGAAAGCATCCAGGATAGTGTTACTCAAACTTTAGCTTGAAATCATAATCTGTTTTACTATTTCCTACTAGATGATTGCCAGCTGCAATCAAAAGATAAAATTTATAATTCTAATTAGATCTAATTTGTATCAGCGTGCTAAATCAAGAGCGTAACACTCGAGTTTGAAACCCAGGAACATGAGCATCTTTTAACACCAGGTTTACTTGAAGAGCTTTTAAGTGCATACCTTTTGCCTTGCAGCACTGTGGGTTTTCATTTTTAAACAAGCTATGATCTGATAGTAACTGTATTACAGAAAGGAATTAAAGCAGTAATCGTGTGCTAAGAAAATCAGTTAATTTGTTACTGCTGGTTCCACAATAAAGGTTCTGCTCATGCACCTGTCCTTCCCTCGTTCTTGGACTCAAAGTGCTGGAAGATCCAGCAAGAGTGTAAGGTAGATGTTAATATATCATTTACTTTTCAGTAAATGTTCAGTAAAAGCCACTTTCCGCTCTACACTGAGCTTTTTCAATAACTAGCCAGATATTTAGAAAGTTGCACTACTTTCAAGAGAAATTGCTACTGAAATAAAATTTCAAAATGTGGTTTGGCTCAACAGAGAGTAGACAAGATCCCCCAAGTTATAGAGTTAAAAAATAAAAAGATAAAATGAAAGAAAGTGGATTCAGTTGAGCATACTGTGTCCTCTGGCATGCAGAAGGATTTGAATTCATATCTTGCACAACCCACACTGATACATCTATTGAATTCTTCTCTTGTTCTTCCTCTAGACCAATGAATAAGCAATTATTCTCATATATGATCATCTCCAACAGACAGCTTTGATGTGTACTACTAACTTACTCTGAGACAGCTTTAATGTTTGTTCTATCTGTTCAAGAACACTTGTTGAACAATCTGTGTTACCCACAGAGCATTTGCTCTTTGTTACTTTCTCAGGTTAATTTTCATCAGCTAAAGTGATAGATCAATGCTGTATCAACACTCCCTCTGCAGGGACCTGACTGTGAGTGTTCTCCCTTTTGAGCTAGTGCCCAAGACAACAGGCATTTCTGATCCTGTATGGGGGGGATGTGGATGGAGAAATGAGAAGGCAGAAAAGAAAGAGGTCGGTTTTGCTTTGAAGCAAAAGAAGGAAATCATTTAAAAGCCTGAAAATTCCTGAAGAGGGAAAAAGAAAAAATCATTTAGTATTAGTCCAGAAAATTTGCTGTGCAATGAATTACATACATAGTATTTGATTGAACCCTTCTTACTTTACTAATGTATTTTATAATACATTAGTACCTGAGTGTGACATCGTATTCTACTAACGATCTTTTAAATTACATATCTTGCAAAGGTAACATGATTTTATTGTACTAAATGCTTCCTTATTTAACATATCAGTAGCTACCATTTGCTGCCTCTAACTTCACATGACATGATAAGCACATGTTATATTTCACCACACCGTGAGTTACTTTCTATGAATGCTTTCCCATGCAGCAAAGCCTCCTGTAGACTCTCGGTTTCTCAGCACACACTGTAGAAGATGCAAGGTGTTTGGGTGAGCCCAGCTATCAGGAGTTTCCTCCTTTTCTGGGCAAGTTAGCTCTGCAATTTAACTTGTGTCACTTCTTTTATCATATTCGCAAGTTTTAAAGGGGAGGTTCAGGGTGAGAACATGGCATATATGGCATCATATGGCATCATATCATCCCATGATATGATATTTAAGATTTACATTGTTCATAAATTTTATTTAAATAAGAACAGTTTCATACATTCAGGTCCTCTGCAAAAGATTCACTGCAGGTGTTTACTAATCTCTTAAGTAATTCCAACCATTGTTGTAATGCCACCTCTAAACCAGGATAACACAAGTAAAGAATCTTTCTTAAAAACAGCACATAATAATTTAGGGTCTGGACATGCATGATGATATTCCTCCATGAACACTCCACAAGTGGAGCCTTGAGATTGACTTCCAAGCTGATGTTTGTACTAGTGATTGTATCCTACGGGTAAATAAGGACAGTTTTCTTTCATACCAGTGTTACTCTAGAAACTAGTGGTTTTTTGCACTCTAGTCCTAGTGCACATCGCTCAGAGGTGGAGGAACCTCTGCGCCTCTCAGAGCATACCTGCTCTGTACAGTGGGTACTGGAGTTACTGCCATCCAGAACTTCCCTTGAACATGAAAAAGCCCAACTTTGTCCTTATGGCACTGTAGCTAAGATGTCCTACCTTCATGATGGGACAGTTCTCACTAGTGTGGATGTGACACATCACTCCCACAGCCACATTGTCATTGCAAGCTAGTTCTGCAGCTCTGCACTTTGTAGGTGGATGGTCTCACTACCTTCTTACCACATCTGCTGCTGACAATGAACATATGTTTGTGCAAGAACGCTTATTGGACAGCCATCCTTATACAGACATATAAGACACTGTTCTATTTTCTCCAGTCTAATTCAACATTTGAGCTACATAATCTTTTCAATGTATAAGTATAGTTGTGTTTCTGTCTGTGAAAGTCCTATGAATAATTAATATGTAAGACATAGTTGTCTCAAATGTATATAATTTAAGGTCAGAAGCAAAGGAGTGTGCTCATCTAGTCTGAACTCCTGTATAATGTTGGTCATAGAATTTTGCCTTGTAATTTTGTCAGTATTTTATACAATGTCCTTTTAGGGTAATAATGGAAGCTCTTTTGTGTAAGAGTTTTAGGAAATTTAGCCAGTTCTTATCCCCTGGAATTGCCAAGGAGATATGTATATGTTAACTCTTTCCTATTTTAGTATTGACTAGTGTTTTCCTAAGAATAAAATATACAAGGTATAATTAAAGCCTTCTGGAATTCTTTTACAGCCTGTATCTTCAATAAAACAAAGTAATCAAAGTGGTGATGCATTCAAAAATGACTCGTTTTATCCTGGAAAAAAAAATCCTGTTAGTTCACTCCATGAAGCTAAAGATAGAAAAAAATCTACTGTCACACAGCAGTAAACCTGCTTAATAAGCAGTCTCTCACAGAACAAACTCTATTTAAAATTGTTGTTGCTATTTTTATTTTATCATGCAAGAGAAATTACATGGAAAAGTTAAGAACAAATTGGATGAATGTTTTGTTCAAATAGCTTGTTTAATGACCTGATTTGCTAGGCTTTTCTTGCACTATGCAAAAATTAATAGATGGCGTTCTTATATCGGTTTTCTCACGTTTATTTCTTTTTGCATACCAATGAAGTTGAACTGCAAGGGAATTGGCTTAAACTATGTACACTACATATTCCACTCTATTTCCTTAGTGGTTTGAAGCTTGATGAACTGAGCAAATAATATGTGACAGACTAAAAACAAGGCATATTCTAACCCATAATTTTTAATAATGTAAAAAGAAACTAAGTGCCATGTTAATAAATTTTATTAAGTGCAGGCTGCTTGATCTGGGCAATGTGGCCTTAAGGTGCTACACTGGGAGACGAGAGCAGGAACATTTGTCTTTTACTGACATGGAGGGTCACTTTGGGCGAATCAGTATTTATTTTTGTCTGTTTATTGTCTGGTTTTTGTCTTTTTATTTGTCTGTTTATTTTTGTCTGTTCCCTTACCACACTGTCTCAGTTATTAAGGAATGGAGTCTCTGGCCTAAGACATTTCCAATTGTATTTTTGAAGCCATATCTATAATGATATTTACTCTAATCTGGAGCTCAGACGCAACACAAAGAACAGTGATACTTTACTCAAACAGTGTCTGATGCACGCACGAAATACAGGCAGCGACTCTCAATCCTCATGTGCAAATGTATACATAATATATGAGGACTGCTATTTGTGAGCCTGGAGAAGTGCATGCTTCAGATATTCCATATATAAAATAGGCTGCTAGCCAGCTGGTTGACTACTGTGCTCCAAAATAATCAGCATATAGCTGAAGCTGTTAAAAAAAAAATTGCTGAAATTGTGATACTAGTCAGAACTAGTCATTTTCGTGTAAGTTTTCCTTTAAAAGGTAGATCAGAAGAAAACTAAATCTGAACAAAACCTGGAGGTTATCCTGGACAGACATGAAAAAAATTAAGTAGAAAAAAAAGAATCAGCATAGCTAAAAACATTTCCAAACTCCTGTAAAACTAAAATAACTTAATGCATTAGATAGTGATTCTCTTCTATATCGAAAACAGATGGGCAAAGCAAGTAGAAGTCACGTTGCAGAGCACTAAAAAAAAAAAAATCATATGAAGTGATGGGAAGTAGTCAGGGGGCACATCTTCCAGCAGAAACTTCACTCACATTCACAGGACAGAATTTTTTAAGGAAGTACAAAACCAAGCCCTATTCTCATGCCTAGGAGCTGGCTTCCTACCTATTCAGATGCTGCTGTAGAAATCATGCGGTCATCATTTGGAGCTTCACTCAGACCGCATCGAACTCAAACAGTCTCTGTGCCTTTCAGAAAAGAGCTGAGCTAGTAATAGGCCTAGCTACTCAGTCTTATACTTCTGAAAACCAACCAAACAAACAAACAAAATCTTTATTTTGAGACATTAGGTATCAGAGCGAGATGCCACAAGTTTTCAGAAAAGGAAGCCTCTTGCTTTTCATGATTTTTTTCACAGGTGCTAAAGGTTCAAAGGACACTAAAGAGCAGTTAAAAAAAAAATAAGCAAACAAAAAGTCTTCTGTGTGTGAGTGACAGCAGTCACAACCAATAGGCAATGACATGCTAGAGCAAAGCAGTGCTCCATTCTAATATTCTGGTTTTAGTGACAAAAAACAGATGCTTCAGAAAAGAGACAAAGAACTCACAATAGAAACAATTCCTTCCAGAAAGATTTCCTTTTAATCTTTCACATATAAGAGATTGAATTAAACCTGAAACAGGGACTTTTCAAAGCCTTTCCAATATCCTTTTTTAGTACTAATTATAACAACTCTAGCTCTTCTTGTCATATGTATAGCTGACAAACTCTTTGAACTTTGGTAGGGAGATAATCTAAGATATGTCCTGTTACATGCTGTTGGTAAACCGAAGATTTTCTGCTTATATGGAAAACAAATGAAAGCTGTTGCACACTAAGGAAAAATGCAAATTAAATTTGTCAAAATTTGTTCAGCCTAATTTCTAAGGACTGGGCCATTAAACAGCAAGAATGGAGATTGCACATAACAATATAAATCTTAATTACAAAGAATGACTTGCATCACTGAGACATTCAGCTGCAGCTAATGGGATAAACTGGAGTCATTATTTTGAAGATCACTTTAAAATTGCTAAGCTAGTAGCCGAGTAGTTTTTAAAGAATGGGCTTAATTTTTTAATGCACTCATGATCACTAGTACCTAAAAAAAGTAGGGTGAGAAATAAAATTACTCCTATTTAGAATGTTTTCAAAATCACTCTGTAGGTTTATTGACAAGCATTGTGAAGGATGTCACTCAATGACTAAGATTTTAAAAAACCCCAAACCAAAACCATATGAATGAACAAAAAGAAGCTTTTAAGTTTTCTTTGCATGAACCTTCTTAGTTAACTGTTCTTATACAAATGTATTCTTGCTTCCCAGACAATTCTAGTCAAGTAATACAGCTGTAACTGGCATATTACTATCTAGGAACATAACTATTAAATTAAGGTAAGGAACAAGGCTTTGAGAATATTTGATTTTTGATTCATTTAAAAAATGTGAAAAATAAAAGGATTTTAAATTTTTTTTTAAATTTCCTCTTTTTTTTTTTTTCAAACAGAGGTAAAAGCTGCACAACTCTGTTCAGCTCTCTCTTAAATGAAGTTCTTCATTAAGAAGAACTGTTTTTCCTGTTCTCTCTTTCACCTCCCAACTCTCAGCAGAGACTCGACTACAGCACAGAGTTTGTATCATGTATTGGTTTGCTAATAAAAGGTTCAGGGAAGGATAAGGGCTCAGAAAGAAAATATGAAGAGGTGAGTTATTAAATATTTTACCTGACTCTCAAGTGTCATAAATATTCACATGTAGTCTCTGACATTACCTTCTTTTCAGTCTAGGAAAAAAAAAAAAAGTTGTATTTTAAATTTTGACCATGTACTTATCCCACTGAAGTCAACAAGGCCAGAGGATAAACTGGAGCCTTAAGGAAGCTGAATGGTAAAAGACAGTTCTGGGATCACCTGGGTATTGTCTGCAGTATGAAAAAAACCATCAGGTTTCTCCTCAGACATTGTCTGTCTCCTGTCATTCTTCTAACATCCACAGGGCCTGAAGGCTGAAAGTTGAGCATCTCTTGCAAAGAACAACCTCAGCCAGCTTCTCTTGACAAGATTTTGATGTAGAACAGCAACAGCAAGTCAGACTGGGGAGAACCTCTACATCTGTTTTGAACAATTAATCCCCTAGTGGTAACTCCACTCACACGCAACTAATTTTGCAGTGTTTTATCTAGAATGTGATTGAGTGAGCAGGCTGGAAATTGAAGAAACTTGGTATTTATTTTGTGAAAACAAATGAAGAGGCCACTAACCTTCCAATAGAACTGATTACTGTATATGTTTTAAAATATTAGTCCTTTCTCTTCCCAGGCTTGAGAGCTGTGCAACAGCTTTGGTGACAATCAAGATGATGCTGTTTGTCAACACCAAGCCGAGACAGATTATTGTGATGAGGAAATAACAACTCTCCAAACATAAACATGAAACCTAACCCCATAAACTCCTGTAGCCTCTCTCAGTATCAGTCATCTGTGGGTTAGATTTTCTTTCTCAGAGAAAAGAGTAATCAAGGTCTACTTTAGAGTTCATTAAGATAATTTCTTACACTTTACTAAAATAGATGAAACACTCTCTTAGAAGTTAGTGTCTATTGGGACTTGAACAAAGAATGCCAAAGTCCTTGTATTCCTAGAATTCTAGGATCACAAAAAGGTCAAGTCTATTGTTATGTTTTCAGGTTTACTTAAGCTCATCAGATTGCATGTCCATCTATTTTATAACTCCACTGCAAATGTACAGACATGAACAACAGTTTTGCTCTAGATAAATTTGCTTTTGTGCATAGATACAGATATGTAATAACACAAAATTTGTTTGACATGAATGCAAAGTAGGTATCAAAACTTCGTTGCTCTGGATTGGCATGAAATCTGTGTTAAAAATTAATATCTTTAGTAAGTTCAAGTTCGGCTATGGAGTTTTTTTTTATCCTCAGTAACTAGTTCTCATGTGGTATGGGCTGATCAAAACTGGAGCGTCCCACAGAACAAGCAGTGTTTTAAGTTAATGGTTTAGCAGTGTACCCACCCACTGTGAACAAACTTTGGTACAGGAGACTTAGTGTACCTGAGCAAGCATTTGTCTTAAAAGTGTGCCTTATAGCAATTTTATTCGTTATCCACTCCAGCTCCCCATTGCTTCCAAACAGTTTTGCAACTTATTACCTGGTTTTACTCACATTTGACAGAAGGATATAAAAATATTATTAAAATATTGGTAGCTGAGTAGAGGAGGAATACCCAGATAACTACCTCCCCACTGATTAGTAAAAAATTGCCTAGAGAAATGAAGTATATCACTGTTAGATACCATAGAAAACACACAGGAGAGAACTGCATGAAAGCCATGGGAAACCAGGCTTTATAAATTCTGCTTCTCCTGTAACTACTTGTGTTACTTCCTGGCTGCGTACAGGGAAACTCCCTGGGTAGCCACTATTTAGCCACAGCTCTGTGTGAAAGAATCCCATTAGCAGTTCGGTCACCTGCAATTTCTGAGATCAGATTGTTTTGGAAACATTTATTTCTTCTATGTTAGAAAGTTAAACAAAAAATTCAATCTCCTTCTGGTGTCCCCCTACAATAGAATTTCAGGATGAACTTTATTCACTTATTTGGAGAAGCTTTGTAACGCTGGCTGCAGACAAACCTGCAGATGGGTCCTCTGTAAACTTTCTAAAACATTGCCTAGACAACACACAGGGTTCTCCACCTTCAGCGTCCCCCTTCTTTTACTTTGGTTTTGAAAAGAATTGTTATGTTTAATGAATTTCTTAGACAAGTGTAGAATTCATAGCCAAGCCTATATTTAACCCAAAGATGAATTGAATCTACTGCTTCCAAATGAGAGGTTAATACGAATAAAGTATTTAGTTAAGTTACAGCTTAAAATTAGTATTGTATTTTAAGAACTGAGTATGTCTTCTCTAATCAATGTTTCTCCACTAATGAAGAAATTATGACTGGGATGCAGGGATATATAGATGGGCTCATTTGAAAGGTCAAAGCATATAAATAATTATTGCTGCTTTTTGAAATTTTTACCTGCAATATAGAGATTGAGATGAGATTTTTTTTCTATCTGAAGTATTCAGGGATTTGCAAGTCATTGAATTTTAGAAATAATAGAATCTATTTTTCTAAGCAGGTCTCTGTCTCGAGACATCTTTCCCTGTGGAGCTCTTTTATGGCCAAATCTAATGACTTCCACACCTACCTTCCAAAGTTATCAGATAGAAGAGAAATTTCAGCCCTCAAATCCAGGAAGATTTTACCTCTCCTCCACTTCCCCAAGCCTCTTACTGGTTGTTGAAAGAGAAATAATTTTATTTCTTAAAATCAGTGATAAGTTTGTATTATTGACAGAATAAAGTGATCTAATTTAGAAAGAGTTATTACAGTTGCTTCAGAAATATCTTAGCCCTTGTTCTGATGGCAGTTAATTTTCTCCATGTGTCCAGAAAGGTAGGAAACATTTAGATGATGCTTTGCTTGGCCATGGGTTAGCTGCTCTGGTTGATGGTAAGCAAGAACAGAATTGTGTCAAGTACTGCCATAAATTGATGATCCCTTTGTCCTATACGTGAAAGAGTGGGAAAAAAGGTCTGTGCTTAAAAAAGTTTTTTCTGGGTGGATCCACTCTCAGATAGATAGTTCTTGGACTACTACAGCCATTGCTCGGGATTGAATATCTTAGCCTGAAGCAAGCACAACCAGGATTAATTCTACAGGATAGTTAGTCATACAAAATGAGTTATTATGAAGAATTAGTTTCACTTAAAGAATATCATTGTTGGAAAGGGACTCCATGAGGAAAATTCCATCTTTGGAAGATGCAAGTATTGTGAACAGTGAAGGGACAGTGAAAATACAGAATTAAGAGATATGTAATCAACAGCAAGAATTGATAAGTAGATTACTATACTATATAAAAAATCTATTTTCATATTTTTCAGTTTCCCTCACTTGGAACATATCATTTCACTTGCATCAATATTGCACCAATGATTATGATACAGTGAACTCAGCGTGTCTTTTTGTGTCAATGGACTATAAGTTCTCATAAAAATTAAAGTATACAGAGCTCTTAAAATAAAATAGAATAAAAAAAAAAGAAGCATTGGATAAAATCCAGCTTGGAGATTTATTCTGTTTTTTATGTGAAAAAAAGTTAATGTACTTTATGATCCCTCTGGGTACAACAGTTCTTAAACCTTGTGAATTTTAATATGAGCATATGATACCATACAGATTTGATTAAAATTTATGAACAATGTACATTTTAAATCATTGTCTACACATAGCAAAAAAGAACCCTCATCTCATCACTAGTTTCTTCTCACCCTGAACTTTCTGTTTAAATCTTATAAACTTCATAAAAGAAGCTCGTGAGATGTCACAAGTTTAAACTGTTTTTCTATCATCAGGTCAATAAGATTTCATGTATTTTCAGACAATTTCATGATTTATAGTTCTCACATTCCAGTCTAGTTCTGACTATAACAAGGTCCCAGTGACTGTCACATCCATGAGTCACATTATTAATCCATTGCCAGACTCTGTTTGAACTGCTACACTTGTAAAGGAGCCAGCATGAAACTCTTGTTTTTTTGCAGACTGTCTGCTAGATCCCTCGTGAGTGTAAACTAAAGAAGTTTCATAGACTTCAATATAATTCCAGCCAAGTACAGCCACTGATAGTCCCTTGGTGCTTATCTGAACTCCTATTGACTTATTAGGTGTCTAAGTATCAGTAGCATGTAAGTATCACAGCCACAGAACATGCATTTTATGGACATACCAAAAAAATATTTGAAGATGACAGTGACAACAGAATGCTTCTAGTGCACTCGTTCACAGAGATGAATCTTCAAGACCTTACTACAGTCAACAACACATTTTAGTAACCAGTTTTTCTAGTGTTGTCTTATTGCCTTCTGTACAAGCCATCTACATCAAGCCATTAATATAAATAATTTTACACAAAATGGTGTGAATCTAGAGGTTCATCTTCTGGCTACATTCCCCTCATGCATGGAAAGGATTGAAATCTTTACTGGCCTGTGAACTGCTAATATTAGCCTAATAAATAGACAATAATTATTGTTACAGTATGTGAACAGCACAGTTGTATTACAAACATGTTTAAAATTTTGAACTGTTTTTATTAATAGATTGCTGAAGACTGACTGATAGACCAAGTCCTTTTGCATTACATGATACTGAGAAACAGCAACAAAATCATTGCTCTTTATCAGGAGAGTTCACTCTTGAATACATAGGAAGCAATAAATGCAGTCAGACAAATCAGGGATTGTGAGAAAGTCATCAGACAAAATTAACCACAGTATATCATCAGTTTAACAACTGCTAGTTTCCTTCTGTCATGGAAAGAAAGTTTAAGGAGGGATTTTGAGGTAAATAACATAATAGTTATGTGACTGTAAAATGAAACATGGGGGGCATGATGGGGGAAAACAATCAGAATCACTTGCTTTTAAATTCATAAACTTTGAAAAATGTCTGGTGAAAAGTTGTAATAAGGCCAGCAGAATCCCACCTTTCAGGTGACATTTTAAACCCATCAAAAATAATGAATATCTCCTTGGTCTAAAATATTCTTAAAAAATTTGAGAGTTGTTCTGAAATGTCTGAACAAATCCCATAGGCTGAAATAATAAGAATCCATTGGCAGTATGAATTATATCCCTTTACTGCTAAAATACAGCAACATTGATTTAGGTCCAGAGAATTGTTTTAGCTCTAATGGTCACCTTTGCATTTGATCATTCTCAGATGCTATGTTGTGAAATCTCAGGGAATTAGGGAAATGTTTGTCACCATGCCAGACAGCAGTAAACAAAAATCATATGGTAAAAGGCAGCAGGCTGTTTACTTTATTTTTGTTTATGTATTTCTTTCTACTACTGAGGGTCACAGTTCTATCTCCATTTATATGTAAACGTATATGCTTACAATTCATATAAATGTATATACATTTATATATGCACACTATTTATACTAAGGCTGCTTTTTTATTCCAGTAGTGATAGCAGAACCAAAAACTCCCTCGATAATATCCCCGCTAACATCTGCTCGTCTTTTCATACGTACACATTTGGGACAAAGTTCTTTGAACTTATTCACCTCCCTAACTACTCAGTCAGCTCAGAGAGTATAAAAAAAAAAGTAATTTCATGCAAGAGAGCTTGGCTGGGGATTATTTCAAATAAACATGAATTATGACAGTTATAAAAATAGCAATATAACCCACCCTTCCTCTTGTGTTTGTATTTGTCATTATTCCCTCTGTATGGGTCCAAACTCAGTTTTAAAAAGGAAGCTTAGGAAAGTACAGATACCGGTGTTCACAGTCAATCTGTATTCTGCTGCACCACTTGTATACTGGGAAGGATGTCCCAGCATGGCTGTTTGCATTGGAACAACATACACATCCAATTTATTTCTTTTTATTCAGGCTGGAGTGGCTCTATGAATCTTTTAGCTGGTGACCTGGAAGAAACCCGAAACTATTGCAGCAGCTTTGGATTGCCAGACTAGCAGGCTACTGCCAGGCATCATTGACTCTGCTCTATAAAATAGTCTCAAGCTATTTGCATTGGCTCTGGAGCTAGGCAAGCTGTCGTCTGGCCATTTCCACCAGTTTTCCTTCACCAAAGAAGCAGTCTAACCCTCGGCTTTCAGTGTTTACAAAGGGCTGTTGTTTTCTTTTTTAAGGGTGACGGAGAGAGCCGAAAGCTTCAACTGGCATTCTTCACCCTGACACTGTGTAGAAGCACTTCACCTCATTAGCTTGGTATCTGCCAACACACTGGCATGCTACACGGGAATGCTCCTTACCTCCAAAAACAACAAAGCAAGAACAAGGAAAGAAACATACACTTCACACAAAATAAAGGAAGTTTTAGAGTCTGTAACATGTACTCCAATCTGATCCCACAGAGCTCTGAAGAATTTTCTAATGTCTCTCAAAGCAAAAAAAAAAAGCTAGAAATTATAGAAATACAGACTATAGGAAACCTCAGAAGGGACCATGGGTCTACCCTTAGTGAACATCACAGGACTACTTCACCAGAAAGGAATGCTCTGACACAAACCCCAAATAATTATGGCAGATAAGTATCTTTATAACAGCCATAGAAGTGGGGAAGTGCTAGGGTTTTTCACCTCCTCTGTAGTCTGCATCTTTTTTGGCTACATTCTGACTGCAGGGCTATTACGTGCTAGCCTATCAAAAACCTTACTGAAGTCGCTCTTCTTCCTTCTTCTGTTACCCCCAAGTTGTAACAGATGTTCTTATTTTTGCTTCATATAACCTGATTTCTTTCTGCTCATACTGTGTGTACTCCTAGGCATATTTATGTTACTCAGAATTCAGAAACAGTTTATTTAAGAACACTTGTAAAGTCTGTAGTGATGAACGTAAATACGTCACCAAGCAGTTGTTATCAGCACTACAATTGTCAGAGAAAGAACTGAACAGGACTATTCCAAGGGCACCGAGGGTCGTATGTCTAAAGCTTACATAGCCAATGTTTCCAAAACAGCCCTACCTTTAGTATCTCATCACACAATGCTTGCCCAAAAAGGTTTCTTCCTTACTTTTTACTACGTAGCTGCCCAAAAGAATTATGGATGAATTTTCTTGGCTTCAGTTGCTAGTCAGCAATGTTTACTGAGTATCAACATAAAACTTAATGAGAAAGCAAAAAAAGGAAGATAACTTAAAACCAAACCAACCAAAAAAAAAAACCAACAACCCCCCCCCCAAAAAAAAGTACACACGAAAATGAGCAAGCAGCTGCGTGGCATCCAGTCTGCGAATGTACTCAGGTGAGCCATATTTCTGAAATTCTAGCTAGCCTAATATGGAGGAAGCATCATTTGTAGAAACTGGCAATTAAAATGAGGAGACCTAATGCAGTAAAAATTAGCTCTTATGATACTGCTCCCTAGGCACCAGCAGAGCAAATCCTCAGAACTACAGGGCAATGGTGTGGCACGAAGAAAGCTGGTTTGACAGATAGATGAGAAAGGCTAGCAGGGCACCCTCTTCTGCTTTAGGGAAGGACAAAAAATTTAGCGTGGCAGAGAAGAGAACAGGTTTGGTTCTTGGCAGCTGTGTGAAGCATGTGTTCTGTATGTGCTCGGTATGGAAGCAGGGAATGCTCAGTGGAGCTCTGAATCCTCACAGCCAGGGCCCACACTCTCTGTGAAATAAAAACCCAGACGCTGGTCTGGCTGAAAGCATTGGAACTAAGCTGAAAACACATGTGATTACTTCTGTAGATGACAAGAGAATCTGGAATATAAAGTATTCTAAACAGACAATAAACCTGTCTTACAAACTTCCCTTTGTTCTCAGTGAAGGAAAAAACCTCAAGTGTATCTGAACATAAATGTCAGATGTTTTAGAAAAGACAAAGTTAGTTAGATTTACTCCCTGCAAAAAAAAAAAGACTATGTATTCAAAATATTCAGGGAATATTCCCATCTCTGTATCCTAACTGTGCTTCCTCTCTGCTCCTGAGGAATTTAGCACATTAAAGATTTTTTGGTGCATCATTAACGTGTATTCTGTAAACAATGGTGCAGGATTTGGATGATCAGTGACAGCTATGAAATCTGACTCTCTCAGAACAATGTGCTTCCCTGCATGGTCTTGGAAGGCTCAAACACCAATGTAATCCTTTATCATTGTACAAATCCTGATATCAGATACAGATAAGAATAGTTTTGAATGAAAAGAGTTTACAACTAGCTGGCCAACTTCCACACCCCCCTGTCTTCCTCCATGCTCCATTTTCAATGGAAAAAGCCGTAAGAAGGAAAGGAAAAGAATAAGAAACCTGAATTTTTCCTACTGTCAACAAGTATCCCTAGTTAAGACTGTCATAATGCTATTGCTGAATAGCACTGTGATGATCACTTCAAAGAAGCAGCTGATAGTGTTTTCATCATGATTGCCATGAGCATCTTTTTTCAAGAAAGGAAACGTAAACATTCCATATTCAAAACTACAGTGATGCAGTGACTTGCAAGCTGACATGAGATACTTTCCACAAGTGCTAATGCATTTCATGTTTAAAAGAAGCTCCCTCAGTTTCTGTAATGCTTCTTCCCAAAGCATCTTTGATATTTATAGGTCATAAGATCACAGGATGGAAAGCTGAGGGTGGAAAGCACCGCTGGACATTGCGTAGTCCAACTGCACAAAGCAGAGTTATCTAAAACAGGTGGCCCAGGACCATGCTCAGGTTTTGAATGTCTTCAAGCATAGACACTCCACAGCCTCTCTGGACAATCTATTTCAATGTTCAACCACCCTAATGGAAAAAAAAACCCCAACAATTTATTAATTTTAAATAAAATTTCCTGTATTTCAATTTGTGTCCAATGTCTCTTGTCCTATCACTGGGCACCACAGAGCCTGGCTCTGTTTTCTCTGCTTTCCCCAGTGACACATCCCCTTTCCCCACCAGATATTTATACACATTTATTGCCCTGAGCCTTCTCTTCTCCAGGCTGAGCAACTACATCTCTCTCTCTCCCCTCATATGACAGATGTTCCAGTCCCTTAATCATCATTGTGACCCTTAGACAGACTCCTCCCAGTATGACCATGTCTCTTTTCTACTGGGGAGCCCAGCACTGGACCCAGTACTGCAAAGTTGTCTCTCCAGTGCTGAGCAGAAGTGAAAGATCATCCCCTTCAATCTGCTGGAAATGCTGTTCTTAATGAGGCCCATGATACTGTTGACTTTCTTGGCCGCCAGAGTGCATTGCTGGCTCATAGTCAGCTGCTTGTCCACCAACGCCAAAGTTACTTTCTGCAAAGTCACTTTCCAGTTGGTACTGGTGCCTGGGCCTATTCCTACTTTGCATTCACCTTGGCTGAACTTCACAAGGTTACTGTTGGGCCATTTCTTCAGCTTGTTAAAGTCTCTCTGAGTGAAAGCACAGCCATCTGGTGTATCAGCCTTTCCTCTCTGTTTTAGATGAACTGCAGACTTGCTGAGAGTGTATACTGTTCTATCATACAGGTCAATAATGAAAATTAATAGTTATTGGGCCAGTATCAACCTTTGGGGTACACATATAGTGCCCAGACTTTAGTTTAACTTAATATCACCAACCACAATCCTTTGAATCCAGCAGTTCAGATGGTTTTCAAACAATCTCACTATCCACTTATCTAGCCCATACTTCATCAGCTCATCTGTCAAGATGTTATGGGAGACAGTGTCAGAGGCTTTACTGAAGGTAAGGCTGAGTAAATAATCTCATTATAGAAGGCAATATGGTTAGTCAAGAATGCTGACTTCTAAATCCACGCTGACTATTCTCAGTCATTTTCTTGTCCTTAATGTTTCAAAATTGTTTCCAGAAGGACTTGCTTCCTCACCTTCCAAAGACTGAAGTGAGATTGACCAGCCTGTATTTCCCTGGGTCATTCTTCTTGCCCTTCTTGAAGATAAAGGTGACAGAAAACAAAACAAAACAAAACGCAAATTAAAAAAAAAAAAAAGAAATCAAACCACTCCCCTGGATTGGTTTTCTTTCCAGGATGATCTCTGACAGAATTCTTCCAAGCAGGTTCTGGAACAGGCCAGGAATACCCACATGAATGACCAGCAAGGGGGAAATAGTCCAAGGGCTGGGAATGCCTAAGCAGTTCTCCAGGGTATCCCTGATCCAAGCCCCAAGCAGCAGCAGCTAACAGCCCTGGAAAGCAAGTCAGGTCAGCAGACAGGGCTTCTATCTCCTCCAGCAAGGAGTCTCCCACCACTGTCACTCACCATTTCCTCCTGCTGTATTTGCATGAATCAGGCTCGGCCAGCTCAGATGCTTTATTGACAAGAGCTCATTAACCCTAATCTGCTATGTATTTGTTCTGCAATTGCAAATCTGCAGTGTGGAAAAGGAGCCATCCTTCTGGCACCAGAAGTCACAAGCTTCTAGTCTTCACCACTACAAGAGTTTCCAGTTCTCAGCCTCATAAATAGACACTCTGGCTGCCCCTCCTTCACTATAGCTGGGAGTTCAGGCTACTGAAGGTGCACAGCCTCAGAGAAGATCCCATCAGTCCCTTTCTCATAGCCTTTGATGCTGGGCGGTCTGCTGACCTTCACCAGTACACACCTCCTGCAGGTGAGGAGCCCATCTGCCCCAAGCTCTAGGCACCAGCAGCCCCAGGCTTGGAGAGCTGCATCCTAGTTTGGGAGCTTGGTCTGGGTCAAGACCTCTGACATTGCCAGGACAGGGGTAATGGTTTTAAAATAGAGGAGGGTAGATTTAGATTAGATATTAGGAAAAAATTTTTCACAATGAGAGTTGTGGAACACTGGAACACGTTGCCCAGAGAGGTGGTGGATGCCCCATCCCTGGAAACATTCAAGGCCAGGCTGGATGAGGCTCTGAGCAACCTGATCTAGTGGGGGATGTCCCTGCTCCTTGCAGGGGGGTTGGACTAGATGACCTTTGAAGGTCCCTTCCAACCCTAACCATTCTATGATTCTATGATTCTATGACAGTGGGCCTATTTGGAGCATCACTACCATGTCTGGACCTATTATCTCTGCTGTTTCAAGCCCTTACCTATGAAGTCTGCTTCCTCTGTGAGCTTCACCTTAGGCTAATAGAGAGGCCTCTTCCCAGCATCAACTGCAAGGATCTCTGTCTCATCCCAGCCTGGAGTCAGCTGGGACTCTTTGGTGAAGCACCCTTTGGTGAAGAGCCGTTGACAGAGCTGGAGGTGGCAGAAAGTCATAACCTCCTGCTGTTCTTTCCTGATAGCACCAAGACGCTTTAGTATTCCTTGAAGAGGTCCTGGATGATCCCAGAAGAAGTCTCAAGAAGATCTAGAAGGGTTCAAGGCAGAGGCCAGAACTGCTGCATCTGTTGGTTGGTGTTAATTCGTAACCAAGGCTGTCATCCCTGCGGCAGGAGTTGGGCTGGGGACACCTTAAAGTGAATATGAACTACTTCTTGCTGTGCTGCCAGATGCTTGTCCACACTATAAAGCAACCACCAAGTTTTGACACAAATCTGCTTCTTTTCAAGCCAAGGACCAGGATTTGCTAAAAAGAGTATCTTGCAAAATTTATGCCCAAACTTAGTGTTGTTAGTAACTCCTTTATAGAAGTTCCAGAAGTTACCACATCATAAATAATGTGACTCACCTGACAGTGAGGCAAAGCTGGTCTGACAGATTGAAGGCATTCAGAGGACAAAAAAAGGTAATTACACAGATAGGCAATTACAGAAGAAATGAAGCAATAAAACCAGACTTCTGATGCATAATTCCTCAAACAACAAACTACTAGAAGCTAAAAAAAATATCAGGATAAGAACAGTCAGAAGAGTAAACTGGGTCAGCTTTTGCTTCAGAATTCCATACAAGATTTGTTACACCTCCATGGTGATATTCTTTAGGTATCATTTGTGCTAAATACCAACTCATTTCCAGAAATTTAACGAGTTGTTTCAAACCTGTCATGTGTTTGCCCGATCTCCTGAGGCTTTGCAATGCTGTATGAGTTAGTTTGTGTGCCATACTGCGAAAGCTATGCTGTAATCACAAACCACTTTTTCCACTGGGGTAAAGTGAACCTGGCAATGCACACGTTAGATCTCAAAGACCACACTGCAGAGCAGTGAGAGATTTCCACACACTACACATGTAGCAGCACATACATGGGAGAAGATTAACAATCCAGCTTGATTTTGTGGATTCATTTAATTTTTAACACTGATTTGTGTTTTCAGGTCTGGTGCAGAAGAAAAATGCCAAATATTGCACTAGCCCACGTATTGCGTGCTGTGTAGTGACCAGACTCACGTGGCGTAATCATGAATACAGTGTCAAACCTCTTCCCCAATCTGACTTGCAAGTCAGAAAAGCTAAAAGGCTCTTCTGCCATAAGGTCTATCAGAACTGCCTGTGCCCATCTCTAACTGTAATTCCAACAGAAACAAAACAAAAATGTGGAGGATGAGAAGCAATTGAAACTATAAATTATTATTTATAGTTCCTTAGCATGGACATGAAGTTCAGACTCTCAGAATGATTGAATTGTGCTTGGTTTTTGTATTGCTGTTCTGATCTGGAATGGCAAACTGCACATAACTTTAAAAAAAAAAAAAAGCAGCACTTTTCCTTTTGAATCTTGTGCTGTCAGACATAACGTATGCATCTTTAAGGCTCTCAGTCCTTACAGGAATTCTGTTTACATTAGAGTTAAAGGTTTGAAGTGCTTTCGGGATGAATAACTCAGGGGTAGCATGGCCCTTGCTCCGTCAAGCAGCCACAGCAGCAGGCTGGCGTGCCCGGCTGCAGTGAGCCCCTGGCAGGCTGTGGGGTGCGTGGCAGGGCTGGGAGGAGCGAGAAAGCAGTTGTTGCTGAGCAGGTGCCAAAAATGACTGAGTGCTTGCTGTCTGATATCAGAGACAAAAACTTCATCCCCAATTTCTGTCGATGACTAAGTTACATAATCGCCTCCAAACTGAAGTTTAACAGCAATAGCTACCAGCTTTTTCAGGCTGTACCTGAACTGTGCTCCTGCAGTGCTGAGAAACACAAAGTAGGTTTAAACAAATGAAGTTGGTCTCAGAGTCAGTCTGCTGAGGTACAACCTGCAGTACAGACACAGCTTTAGATAAACGTCCTGCTTCTCATCTAGATGTAACTGATGTGCTCTGCTGGAAAATCAGGCCAGTCACCAGTGTATCTTTGTATCAGTTATCCTTCTTCAATGGAGGTTGTAAGGCTTTCTACAACATCCCAAGCAGAGACAACTGCCTCTCAGAGTGCGTATAATAGCTAATCCTTTGTATGGGGTACTGGCTACTACCACATTATAAATCAATACTAAGTGCTGAGTATTCACATCTGTTGTTGACACCATTAGAAACTGCAAGCTCATCTAGCCATGATAAGATTCCCAGCTGGAGGCCACTCAGGTTAGGAAAGTGTTAGCTGATTTTTGTGTCTATTTTAATCTCCTAAGGAACACAGGTTTCTCCCAAACACAGGCTGTGAGATCCATCTGAGCTCCTGATCTCCATACTATGTCCACACTTCTCACTCTGGGGTGTTGTGCTGGGGTCACTGTAACAGAATGCATTCAGCCTGAGGAAGAAATAAGGATGAGGGAAGCCTGAGAGGGAATAAGCCTAAGGAAATAAGGGTGAATATACAAAATTTGCATCTGAGCATAAACGACTTGCTGTACACCAAAGCCTGATTGAAATATCCTTTGTGATCAACAGCAGCGTTCAGCCGCTGTGTAACAGAGACTGTATTCAAGAGAAAGAAAACAGCTGCAAGAAGCAGAAGTTACTGAAGATCCAGTCGTGAAATCTGGACAGAGTTCCAGAGGTACTTGGCATATAGATGCCTTACAGTTTGTATAAACGTAAAAGACATGTGAAATGCAGCTCTGTCCAGTAATGTTTGAATAGCCAGGAGCACATCGGCTGTCTATGGAAAAAAGGGGCACTCACCAAGGACAGTTAAATGAGATTGCATGAGGCATTTCACCTTCTTTCTTTCCCCTGCTCAGTTTTTAAAGAAAAATTAGGCAAAAGCAACAGTTTCATATGTGTATACATATGTGTATGTGTATGCACATATATACACATGAAAGAAAAACCTCAATTACAAGCATCACCTTCTTCTACTGCTATGAGGTGATCACTTCAAAGCACTGGGGTTTTAAATGGCCCAGTCATTCTTATCTATGTCATTACATTTTTTTTCAAGATCACTCCAGAAGTAAGTGATGCAAACAGAGGCAAAAAAAAATAGTTTAATAGCTTTATAGGTTAACTTTTAATAGCTTAAAAGTTAAAGAAAGTGTCAAACTGTCATTTTTCTAGGACAACATTGAATTAAGAGCCAAGAGGAAACTACATGTCCTAGAATTTCCTTCATTCTCCTGCTAGGGAGGTGCCACTAGTTTGCGTTCTGCCCAGGCACAAACTGACGTATTCATGGCCTAAGCATGGTCCTCTCGTTCATGGGAGGTAGTAGTTCAGGGAACTCTCGTTCATGGGAGGTAGTAGTTCAGGGAATCCTGAACTACTAGAAGTCTACTGTTGTGATATTTTCAGAGGGAGGAACAAGTACTTCTAATCATGATTGTGAAGTCCTCTGTAACTGCAGAATGCACAGACACCCATTTTTACACCAAATATATGCAAGTTCTTATATTAGGTGGGTTTAAACTACACTTTAGTTATTTCAAATCAAACAGCTAAAGCAAAAATGATGACACCTATGAATAAAGCTGAGCTTTCGGGTGAAACTTGGCCAGTAATCAAGAAAATCTACTGTAGATTTACAAAGCTTGAGATAAATTGATACATCTGTATCTGAGAGCTTCAAAATAATTGCCGGTACTGATTCTAAAATATTCTGGAGATTAGACAGCTAGTACTGAGGCTTATCAAGTGGTACTGAAGGTGGCAAAAGTTGTAGGAATTCCTTCAAGAATAGGGTCTTATCTTCACCTAGATTGCATCTGCAGTCTTGCTGATAGTATGCCAGTTTTTTCTGCCTATTGCTAAAAACCGCAGGAAACTCAGAAAGAGATTGACTTTTCCAGCTAAGCAGGTACTGGAGGTTTCCTATTGACCTCAAGCTCTATGCTGACATAATACAGCTTGTAGTTAACTGACAAATCCTTTAGAGGCTTGTATATATTTTTAAAATGTGTTTTATGGCATAAGTGGCTAAATAGATTTTTATAGGAGAGTATGTGTGTGTATAGCCTGGTTAGTCTAGTACAGAATATACTGAACGACAATTTTATGCTCATATGTTGGCTTAGAGTTGCATCCAGATTTTTCTTCAACCATTACCTCTGCCAGGTGTTATTTTCTCTGATATTTTTTAACAAATGTATAAGTAATTTCTAAGATATCCCTTAATATAATAAGTTGGAACTCTTTTTCTTAATGCAGGAATTTTAAATAATTTCTATTTGAATAGTCTGTGCCTTCTAGATTGAGGTATAAATTTTGAAAATCTTATTTGGGATAAATTTTATTGTAAGACAGCACGAGTGAAAGTGAGTTTCTAAAGTAGTTTATTGCGATGGGTTTAGCTAGAATAATTCTCTTCCTCTCTCAGTCTTTCAGATTTTCTCTGGACAAAAGAATTTTCTAGGGACCTAAAATAACTGTAAAGCCCAATCCTCTCTAGCACCCTATTTTCTGTTGTGTATATCTGTAGCCTTCCAGTCAGAGCTTCCAATGTTTTCATGCCAAATAAACATAGTTTTTGAGATTTTATTGTTGCAAAGTGACTGATAGCTAGGAATAAGGAATACTCAAATCAATAATATCATCCTGTCCATACTATGCATACCAGATTGGTATTATTTTTTTCTTTTTTTTTTCCGTAAGTACAATGTGTATGTTTGTATTAGAACAGATAAAGTGCAGACTGGCACCAGCCAGAGCTGAGTAGGACAAAAGCAGCTGTATTGCCATCAGCAGCGTTGGCAGTAGCAGGCAGAAGCTTAAGGAGACCGGACGTCCTGGAAGGAACACCCGAAAACTGTCTATACTAGAACTGTCTATACTAGAACTGTCTATACTAGTGTGGAGGATACTGTTGTCTCTGATGTTTTTGTGAGGAGTGAAAACCTGTCTCCAGGCTTCCCATACACTATGTGCTTGCCTTTCTCCTTCTGTCGGCTATATGTGACTTGTATGTGGAGACTTCTGCAGAGAGGAATCTAGGTAGAATTAAACACTGGAATGATCAGAAGAAAAACAAAGTGAAATTGCTTTAACTGAGACTTTTAGGAAAAGAGTGAGAGCAGTCAGAAGCCAAGAGCTTTGTGAAGGTAACTGGTAACCAGTCAGTTAGTCAGAAGATTTAAGTCCCCATCCCTGGAAACGATCAAGGCCAGGTTGGGCAGGGCTCTGAGCAACCTGATCTGGTTGAAGATGTCCCTGCTCCTTGCAGGGGGGTTGGACTAGATGACCTTTAAAGGTCCCTTCCAATCCAAACCATTCTATGATTCTGATTCTATAATTCTTATACAGATTCATCACAGTGAGTAGACAAGGTGAAGAAGAGTGAAAACGAAGACAGGTGGCACTGGTAACCACAAAGAGGGGCAGTTTAGATTTTTGGGGTGATTATCTGAAGATAACTTGTTTAGGCTGGTTTTGACTTTAAGTTAGGATAACGGTTTCAGAAAGCTTTCCTAGTATAGACAGTTTTAGAACTTCAATTACTTTTTTTTTTTTAGTAAGTGAAAAGAATGGAGTTACGGTAAAATGAAAGTAAGAAACCAAAACATTAATAAACTTATGTTTTTCACTTTTCTAAAAAAAACCCCTAGATTTGATTTAAATCTATGTTTGCAAGTTTATTGAGTTCTTATGTTAGCCAGACTACTAGAGGGGACAGATATGTTAGATAAATTAGATTTGTAAAATACATGAAAGTGCGGCCTTCACCAGCTTAATGCTCAACGTAGATTAAGTTCAGTGCACATCATGTATAAGGAGTAAATGTCTTGAAGGTACCTTAGAGATTGATTGGTTACATGATTTTTTTTCTGAGGAACATTACAGAAAAAAAGGGAATATAGAAGTAAACCATTGTATTTTTTTAAAGTGGTGCTGCCATATATGTCATAGATAAGTGAACAATCTTTACTTTCTGGAAAATCAGGAAGATCTGAGGTCTACTAATATTATTGTAAATGTAAAAAATTTCCACTTAATTCAGAAGGAAAAAAAAAAAGAAAAAGGTAAAAAAGCTAAACAGGACCGTATTTTCTCAAGGATTATCTAATCAGCATTTAATAAGTCTAGAGATTTTAGCCTTCCTGTTGGATAGCTATTGGTTTACACTGCAAATGACAGTTACTGCTTGTATATATTACTTTTGCAGGGGCTGGAAAAGAAAACTTTAGGGATGCCATATTTCTGCAGAGTTTACAGATCTTTAAATACTGGTGGTGGAGCTGATTAATGAACACATCTGTAAGTGAAATTCTCAGAGGCTGTTTTCAGGCTGGCTGAAACCAGAAAGTCTTGGGAATCTGTGGAGAGGGTTTAAGATTCTCAGCTCACAATCCAAAGCATGTACATTTGCCTAAAAATCTGAATGGAAATATTTGAAACCAGATTGCTGCCACTAGTCTTTTCATGTTCAGGGTTATAGAATTTGCCAGCTTCAGATAGGCTTAATTGACAAGATAGAGTCACTTTGTGCACTGTTCAGCCCAAACCACACGATAAGCATATGGGATAGGGTTACATTTTCTTTTTTTTTTTTTTTTAAATAAACTTTTGGAAAAGTTACAGAAAGACTATTCTAGTTTAATCAACCTTGTTCCCTTGCTGCACCTAGTAGTGTTAGAAGGCAAAGATAATCTGATGGGAAGGTGGCACACAGGAATTTAAGAATATTTTCCCACAGTTGAACACTTTATGAATCATAGGTTATCTTATCAAGCACCATTCTGCTTTTGAGTCCAATTCAAGTTCAAGATATGACCAGCACAGGAGCCATGAATATCACAATATTCTGTCCAGAAGCTGTACTATGTGCTTGATGGAACCAGATCTTTGTAAGTTTCATTTGTATCTAGCTTTATTCTTGTTACAAAAATCACAATCATTTTTTCAGATCCTAGGCTGAATGAATCACTGAAACAGAATTTTTGTTTTGGTTTGGTTTGGTTTGGTTTGGTTTGTTTTCATTTGAGTGCTACCTAGCTTGTCTAACGACCAGAAAAATCCAGACAGACAGATAAATTAACTGACCACATGCTTTCCAGTGATAGACTTACCTTAACTTTATATTCAAAACCTATTTTCATAGTATCTTTCAAGCTTTGATGACAATCTCTAAAACTGAGCCCCGCCTCCCCACCATTTCTTATTCCCTCACTGAGTTAAAGGTGATCCTTACCTGTACAGTGATGGCTTCAGAGAGACATACACTTACCTAAACCACAAGATGAATCTGAGAAAAAAAATATGCATGAGATTTTATTAGAGAAAGCTTCACACAGGGAGCAAGCAGCATGTGATGGATGTGAAAGCCTCTTGTGGGACAGGAAATATATAGGAAATAAGGTGCAACTGTTTTGTTAAAGTTTGTCCTTAGACTGAAATTGAGACCTTGATCTTTGCAATTCCAGGGCAATTCTACAAGTACATGTGCCGATAATGCTTCTTACATTATTTTAAAATATAGGATGCTTTGTGTGGCTCTGTACTTTGGAGGTCAGGGTGCTACTCACCTTGATTCATGCTCATTTTTAAAAAATGACAACAGCCAGTATCTTTAAGACTCTTGTGCAAAGATTTTACTGTTTCTGATGTCTGAGACTACAAAAAAGAAAAAGGAATAAAGCTAAATATTTAGTAAAAGAAAGCAGCAGTCATAACTATGTTACTGGTACATTCTGTAAAACTGTTCTGAATGTCCTAGGCTTTTTTTTTTAGTATGATTAAGGGTTAATAGTGAAAGAAAACCTACACTGAAGTCACTCACAACAATACTTGCTTAATGCCAATGTTTCAATCAAATCATGTTTGTGTTCTGAGGAAATTGTTCAAATTCAGCGTTGATTTAACTTCACTGGTTTCTTTAGTACTATGGTAGAATTAAGTTACTAATTTCGTTTACTAAGTAGTACATCTAGTTACTGAACTGCCAGATACTGAAAACGTTCCAGAATCTCATACCAAAGGACAATAAGATGCATATTCATTTTGGGACTGGTGCTGATCATTCATGGCCTGACTCTAATCCCTTTGTTGTTAATGCTAGAAATAGATTATTTAAGTAGATACAAAATTCAGGCATTTATGTTATATCAGCCTTCTCCATTATGCATTCCCTCTACCTCACTACCAGGAGAATAAACAAGACATTCCTCTACACATGAAATGAAAATAAATTATCTTTATTTATTTTATTAAGTGGGTTTTTTCAATATATTATTTGCTGAACATTAAATACAAAGCAAAAGATGAGTGTTCTTTTCTCACACAATTGATAAAATTAATTTCCTTTCAACTATTTGGGTTTATATGGGAAATAATTTACACATTTAATAAACACTTTTCCCTACTTTCTTCAAACTACAGCTTCCAAGATTGATACTAGAGTTCAAGATTAGAGTAATTCACTGTAAAAGATGAAGATAATTGGCAGAACATATTTAGAAAGATAATCTAGGTCTATATATATAAAATTATGTACAAGTCACCAAGGTAGTGCAATATGTGCAGCTGAAGGAAAAGTTAAGATGAAAGCGATATGATAGCTTGAGGGGTGTGGAAGTTGCTGACGTAGGAAGTATTAAGTAAGCCTAGTGTATCGTAAAAATAATTAGCTAGAGAGAATACCAAAAATATTTATTTAAACAGTGGTATCTCCTCTATATTAAAATAATCTGGAACACAAAAACATTTTCTGGAGCTTGTGTAACAATAGAGCAGATTCACAGCAAGTTGGAGCACAAATACAAAGTTCACTTTCCTTCATCATATCTCAGAAATGTCCCTGGGAGGACAGCTCAGTGCACCCTTTGTTCATGTGGCACAAGCTGACCTGTTCTAGGTCCCAGAACGGATGTGTTAGCATAAGAAGCAGCATCATTTGGGAAAAACAGTATTCCTGGAGAATGAGTGTCAATTATGCTACCTATCTGAGAGACAATTTAGTCACCTCCTGCAAGTATGCATTGTACTCTGTCGTTATGCCACCATTCTACTATAAAATAAATCATATGAAAGACTTTGCTCAAAAACTGTATAAAAATATTTCTGTAATGCAGAGCTGCTAATCAAAACTAGTTCTCCTGACTCTTCCAAACCACCTTTCTTAGCTAGTCTGTGTCAGTAAGTGTTCAAAATCTAAAACACAAGTCATATGACAGCAAAAATAGGCAAAATACCCACACAGAAAGGATATACTAGGCACAGCCAATTACACAATTGTTTGATGGTTTGGTGTGTAGTAGCTGAGTGGAGAAAGGGGATTATTTTGGCAGCTGGAAAGAAGTGGAAAGGAAGTTGAAAAGTATAAAAGGGTTCAGGGATGAAGGAGAGGAGAGTTAAGAGAGAAAATTGTGGGTTGAATCTCAGTTGAAAAATTTGTAGTCAAAGGAGGAAAGCTCTGGGATCAGACAACTAAAGAGGTAGAGAAGGAGTAGTTAAGGGATGAAAAAGACTTGAGATGCCATTAGCATCTGCTGTCAATCAAGTTTTTTTCCTAGAATTAAATTTTTGGTGGATGAGATTAACAGGCCTAAAAGTCCAAAGGAAAACCTAGCCACAAATAGTGTCAAGAGAGTCTGCAAATCTCCAGCCGCACCATGAAGACAGGAAATCCTCATCCCCAGATTCTTTTTCACTCTCAGGACAAAGTAATGCCTGTTGCATGGTATTATCATGTACAGTTCAAAATAAATTTACAGTTCTTTAAGCTTCCTGGAAAATGAGAATAGAGAATGAACTCTAAAAGTTGCTCTAGAAGCATGAAAGTAATGTTTTCTTCTATTTTTTTTTTGTTGCTTTAATTTTGATGCATGAAAGCATATTATTTTTGGTTTATACTGGCTTGGTTTATGTTCTTTCTTTTCATTTCTTTTTTTTCCTCCTTATTTTATTTCATCTGTATTATGAAAAAGAACAAATCCCTTCAAATGAAGAAATCATTCTCTGAAATGCAAAGCAAAAGCTGGCTCACTTTGGACCCCACTGTTCATGAACCATACTTTCCAAGATACCTGCCCTGGCTGACTCCCTTTTTAAGCATTAAGCATAGTCCATAAATTCTATTTCAAAGTTCAAATTTACAATGGACTCCATTCATAAAACTGTCATGGTGGATTTTCTAAGACCATTTCACACTAATGTGCAGAATGCTTCCAAGTGGAGTAGAAGTTGAGCAGTTCATACATATCAAAGCTTTCTCCTTTATAGACAGATGGTCAACTTGCCATTGGGATCTCAGAGAGAAGGCGAGGGGAGAAATGTTAGCTCAGAAGTGCCAGACTACAATGAAACTTGTTCATAAAGAGCTGATCTATGCTCTTTGCTGTTTGTTCAGAACCCACTTTAAGAACGTGACCTAACTCTGACTGAATCCAACAGGCTTCAGCAGGAACTGGAACATGTCGTATGTCTGAAAAGGAGTGCTCCTCTGGCATGAAACAACACTACTTGTGAGTGGGAGTTACGAGTACAGGGCAGAAGGAAAGAAATTTCTGTTCTATTAAATTTCCCCTTTGCTATTGTATTGAAAACCATAACTCATTTCATGCCCTAAAAAATGTTTATGTTTATGTTGGACTAATTCTTATCTGATAGAAGTTGCCATAATTGTGCCTTCTGTAGACCTACAGTGAACCCCGATTTATTTGTACCATGATCCATTATATTAAGTAGACCAGGAGATGGATAGTGTATAGATGGGGTAAAGACCATCACATAATGGCAGCATTCCAGTTCTTCTGCACCGAGTTTCTTGGTTTTTATTGTTTTTCTATGAATGTCTAGTCATTGTTTTGTAACTGTTTTAATGCTTCTTTTTTGTCTTTTCTGGGAGGAGGTGAAAACTTTACCAAAAAAAAAAAAGGTTAGAAACAGAAGATACTAGACAATAATTGGAGAAACTGAAATTGAAAAAAAGACATGCAAATGTGTCCATTAGAACCCAGATTTCTACTCCTGCTTTTTTTTTGCAACACATTTGGCAATATATGTATGCTAGAGAAGAAAGAAAAATACATCTTCTTAAATTGGTGATGACATTTCTCATGGTCTTGAGACAGTTTTGAGACATAAATCTCTGTACACTGAACAGATAATAATTATTCTTAGATTCAGACTCAGAAGGCCTGAAATCTATCTGTCCCTATACTCAAAGTCTGATTTCATTTACACAACACCTTCAATTCCTTCATTCCTTTTTAAAAGCATCTTTTCCTGGTCTCAATCTTTTTACATTCCCTAAAGTTTATAGTGTCTATCACATAATCAGCATTTTGCAATAGTGCTATAGCTTAGGCTCTAGGGAGAAATGC
>JAAGAY010133095.1:0-26565 GCA_011801015.1 Ardeotis arabs | reverse complement strand
GTTCTGGAGCCCCCAACATAAGAAGGACATGGACCAGCTGGAGAAGGTCCAGAGGAGGGCCACAAAGATGATAAGAGGGATGGAGCACCTTTCCTATGAAGAAAGGCTGAGAATGCTGGGGCTGTTCAGCCTGGAGAAGAGGAGGCTCCGGGGAGACCTGATAGCGGTCTTCCAGTACCTCAAGGGGGCCTACAAGAAAGATGGGGAGAGGCTGTTCAGTAGGGCCTGTTGTGACAGGACGAGGGGCAATGGTTTTAAAATAGAGGGAGGGAGATTTAGATTGGATATTAGGAAAATATTTTTCACAATGCGAGTTGTAGAACACTGGCTCAGGTTGCCCAGAGAGGTGGTGGGTGCTCCATCACTGGAAACGTTCAAGGCCAGGCTGGATGAGGCTCTGAGCAACCTGATCTGGTTGGAGATGTCCCTGGTCATTGCAGGGGAGTTGGACTAGATGACCTTTGAAGGTCCCTTCCAACTCTAACCATTCCATGATTCTATGATTTTATAACTATGAGCAGAACATTGCCCATAGAACCTGCAGGGAAAAAAGCAGTTGGCTCTCCTTGCTACAGTATTCTGCTGTTGCAGCAAATTATGGTGAAACCTAAAGTGAACGATCCTGCTTATCATCTTCTGTAGGTAATCAGCTCTAGGAAACAACTTGTCTTTTACTTCACCCTTCAGAAAACATTCTTACAGCTTTTTTTTTCAGAACAATCTCTCAATATCTAGCTTTCTTCTTCTAATTTCATCAAATGTCTCCAGTATATACAACTTCTTTTTTGATTCTTGTCTGTTCTTGCGTGCAGTTCTGGCTTTTATTTCTAAACATATGAGATTACTGACAAAGCTCCATAATGACCAAACACAAAAGCAGGATCTGGTTATAGTTCTCCGCTCGGTTGTGCTACCCTGGTTTTAGAGCACGGATCAGCAGAGTTACAGGAGCATAAAGAGGTAAGTGGAAGGAGCTGAAGAAACATGCACATCATTTTTAGATGCTTTACATAAATGGTTTTTGCTCAGCAGTTAGAGAGTTCCCTTGAATTTATATTTTATTGTATTCCCTATTATACAAGAGAAGCCAAATAAGCAGAGGTTGAACCAGAAAGAACAAGTCTGCTTTATCAGCTTACATGCAGACTGGGGCGTGCCAAAGATCGCCGAATAAACTAGGTCTCAGTTCAACAAACGCAAGTTGCTTAACAATACCTCTCTCAGAGAAGATGCACAGAGACCCTAAATGTTTTAATGACAGATCTTCACAGTACCAGGTGTTGTCTGTGGAATTATGCCATTTTTTCCCACGTAGGACACTCAGGGAAGAAACTTAGCTGACATGAATCCACTTGCAGGCTAACCTGGATGGCTGTGAATTGGCTTAATCTCAGCTGGCAACTGTGAGCAGTTAATAACTCTCTCACAGTGGTATCTGGGATTATGCTAAACACAGCAATTTCTTTGCTCTCATGGACTAGTAGACCTGCATGGCTCCTAAATTACAGAACCGAGAGATACCGTTGCAGTACACAAAATCCAAACACACCACGCGCACAAGGTTAACCGCCTGGCTTATTCAGAGCACTAAGTAGACTGAACTCCAGACCTTGCCTTGGTAACTCCTACCCTTCCCACCTTTACTCTTGCGGTAGCAGGACAGTCACCACGTTATCTGGGTTAACACATTCTTCTGACATCACAACTCATTTCGACCCACAAATGTTACTTGTCAAAATACCTTCTGCACACTGGGGTCTAGTACTGAACTGTAGGGCTGAGGGTGGCTTTTCTGTTTAATCCTTCATATCTGAGTTTTTTTAAGGCAAACAAAGTTCTGTGCCCAGACTTTTCGCTTCATCTCTGTCTTGTCACAAGTTCAAAGATTAGTGTTCCACCATAACCACCATCTACACTGAATTTTCCATTACCCAAAACAATTGCAATTGTTTTTTTCCTGCATTTATGACCTTGGTAATGTCCCAATTCAAATCAGTCAGGATCCTCGTAACTTTTTAAAAGTTGAACTTCAGATGCTAAAGGGGAACAAATGATTACCTACCATTCCAAGAAACACACCTATCATCTCTATACTCATATTTATGGCACAAGGCATTAATGCCATGTTTGGAAAATGAGGTGTCCAATCCACCTTTATGTACTTCTCAGTTAGCCCTTACTTACCTTTAAAATGTAATTGGAGATACCATGATAAACAAGCAAACTAAAGCAGTATCTTCTGTCTCTAGTTCGACCCCATTTATTTAAGAAATCACCACAATTTAACAATAAAGTCATCACTGACTCTGGCTGGATATCAAGGATCATTAGAGTTAGCTAGTTACCAAGTAATCAAACGCAAATCCTGTTATGCTGAAGTATATATTCAGTATTTCGGAAAGCACAGACCTTCCCTGCTACCAAACACCACTCTCATATAATTTTCCTAAGCTGTCAAACAAATAGTTTTATTTATATGTGAGATTCCAGGGAATCTGTAGTCTGGCAAAAACTATTCATGGCACACTAAGGATAAAAAGAACCTGGTAAATGACGGCTTACTCTGATGTTTAAAAATTGGTGCTCAGCAAAAAAAAAAGGTATGAGACAAATGCTTTTTAGTCCTGTAAACTCTTAAAAGAAAATAATTCTGAGATACAAGTGCACTAGCTGAAACAGCCCTGGTGAAGTGATGCTGTTTCTACCTCAGTAACTGCTACCCAAAGTACCTCTTATGTAAAAGCGTAGTTTGTCCATGACGTTTATACGGACTTAGTTATCACTCTCCCTGGTTACCAGATGTTACCTGGCATGGTTTGTTTTCCTCTGCAAAACGTTCTTTAAATTCCCCTGTTCTCGGAAAGCATTTGTCTTCCCCACTCAACATTCAAGCTCATAAAAATATCTAGACCACTGTGGGACACAGGTTGCAGAATATTTTAACAGACAGGCCTGCATGGCATTTGTGATACTGAAGCAGTGACAAAATGAGTTCCCAGCTTATATGTGGCTTGCAAAAAACGTAGAATTTCTAAAGATCAGCATGGGCTCCAGGCATAGTCCTGCACCTGGAGCTATGGACTGACACTCTTAACAGTGGACATGAACGGATTGTTATCTGGAGATTCATTTCAAGTTCACTTTGCTGATTCTTACGAATAATGTATTTGGAGTTATTAAGAAAAAAATAACAAAACATGTGCTGGCTAAACACAGGTTTTGGTCAAATGTTTGAAGACTGTTCAATCAGGCCTAATTTTCAGCCTTTGAACTCAATAGACACTGATTTTAATTTAAAAAAAAATTAAGTACAACTTAGAACTGATCTGCGGTGTGACTAAGCATCAGACCCACTCTGAACTGGACAGAAAAGGAACAGTTGGCAGATCAGAGACACGGGGACAATGCTGAGGCATCAGCCTCTGCTGAGAGCTCGAGCGGCACGTTACGGGGAGCTCCAACCTGAATCTCCGCAGCAGTGCTCATGAGCCGAACCAGTGCTCTGCCCAGGCCACGAACAGCTCTCCTCCTCCAGCTCGCCTCGGCAACCTGAACCTCAGTCTGCTGGTCAGACGTAGCCAGGGCGCCTCTGCGGAGCAGACGGACTTAACTGAATTATAGTTACAGTCAGACACAGTCCAGATTATTTCTTTTTAGGCCTGTACCAGAAATACAAACCCCAACGATCTCCAAAATCATTGACCATTCCTTCAAAGTGGGTGAAAGCAGAAATCTTGATGTTTGAGGGCTGTGATGACCACGTTCTGCTTATGTTGTGTGCGTTATTTGCTCTCAGTACAGTAAAATCTACAGCAAATGGACAGAAATATCTGGCACATACTCATCCAGTGGAAATATAGATGCTAGCGATCAAGACTCAGGTCTGAAACCAGATTATTCCTTTCAAATGAGGTGTTTTTTCTAGATCCAGAAAAAGTGTGAGAAACAGGACAGTAACATTAGGTCTGTAGTTCTCATTGCCAAAATGCTGCAAACAGAAAGCCCAGTCATGCTGGCTTAAGGTTATAGTTTCTCATGGATTTCACAACTCAGACATTTACTGAATTTGCAGACTCGCCCTGCTGCAAGCCTACATCATTTCCTGCATTTTTGAGAAGCACAACACTTGCTGACTAACTTGTGTTAAACTATTCAATGAACAAACAACAGTTTTGAATAAAATAAAACTTGTATCAGATGTATAACGCTTTCTAGCAGTGCTATCTTGAGTGATTCTTATCTTAGTAATACTTATTCTTAGTAATTCTTAGATAAAAGAAAGGTATAAATTTCCTAAAAACCTGAGTGATGCAATTAAACAGTTTCCTTTTCTTCCTAGAATACTGGCCTTATTAAGCCTCAACATTTGAAGTTTACATTTTTTTTTAAAAAGACATTAAATGGGGACACTGCAACTGAAAAAATTAGGATGTCACCAAAACCACTGCAGAGTTTTTGATGTCGCAGATACTGCATCAGGAACTGATTGGATAAAAATCAGCCACCATCAGTTCCTAATGCATTGCCTTCAGCATCTAAACCAGCATCTACGAGTTCCTAACACGACAGCTGCAATATTGTAATGTTTACGTATTTACTATATGCCCACCCACCAAAACCTTGACAGCTCTCACAAAACCACAGCATTACCTTTAGAAGGAAATCTAAAGGGATCAGCGGTGGTCAGTGGGTCACCTCACTCCCTCCAAGATTAGGGCAGTGCAATTAATAAAAGGATTGGGAGAAAAAAAAAAACTGAAGGAAAAGAGGACTGTCCATATTTACGTGCAGCTACTTCACTTACACATAACTTCCTAACTCAGGTGGTTACCTCAACAGTGTATCTCTCTCCATAAACGATTTGCAAGACATATCTAAAATATAAAGACAGTGATAATGACAATAGTCACTTATATTGTACCTTATTGCAAAGTATTGCAAAATTATTTACAATCTGGTTTGTATAATTATAATATACGCACAAAAAATATGCATACTGATTTATATGTATGTCTCTACGAGACCAAACGAAGAAATAGAGAGAGAGGAATCTTTTCACAGATGAAACAGAAGCCACACTGAACTGGAACCCAGCAAAGGACAGCCTATAACATTAATGCACAACAATTCACTCAGGAACCGAACAAAGCATATCCAGTTTCAACAGCGTGTGACATCTGGGTAAGTAGAAGGCCACTTATAAAATACTAATGTGACAGATCTTTGCAGCTCTTTGGGTTCTCACACCTCCAAAAGTTATTTGAGCTTCGATGTAGACCTCACCTGAAGAACACAGCCCTCAACAACACAATTTCTATTAACAGCACAATTTCTCAGCTGAGCATTGGCTCAGAGCAAAGCAGCTGGACTCTGCAGGACATCTGTGGATGTGTTGGAGGTCTCCTATCTCTGTTCTGAGCACATCTCATCCCACATGAATTTGTGATCACCAATCTACAGCAGAAATACGGATAAACTGAAGGAGGAAGATGTACAGTAGGATATCAAAACTATCAGTGAACTTCTTCGTATTACTTGCTTAGAAAGATAACCTAACAAATCTTGAATGCTCTCTGACAGAAAGAACATCACCTCCACAGTTCTGTGAGAGGAAAGCGGATGGCAAAGAACTTAATTATGATATAACAGAGTCAACTGACATTGTTTTACTCATTATTCTTATTCAGACCTGAAGCTCTAAGCCTTTAAATACAACCTCCTGGCTGCCTCCTCATGAGTTTTACCCACTTTTTCTACACAGAGATTAGTCTGGCCACAAACTTTGAATAAGAACGGGGATCTGGAACTCATCTCCATCCCACAAATTGTAGACATATTTTTAACCAAAGGTGTGTTTCATTATGTTAGGTTGGTATGAAGCAAAATCTGTATTCGAATCCTCAACCCAGAATCCACGGATCCAAGAGATGAGAAGGGCTGGCACAGGTCCGCAGGTTAAATCCTCAGAGTGCACTGTTCCACGGAGAAAGGAATTTGCATAGCACAAAAGGAGTCTAAAGGTGCCGCCGTACAAGCAGAGACACGGAGCGCCTTCTAAGAGGCAGGAAACATGGCTTGTGGCAAGAGTAATAAGACAAGAAGCCTGAGTAAGCAGATGTTGTCTGCAAGGTCAGAAAGGTAAGTGCCGGTTTCGCAACGCTGCAGCTTATGCCGTGACACAGAACTTATTCCAGCCCCTCTGGGGAATCAACACCACCTGTGTTGGTTTGTACCTGTGATCAGATTAAACTGTGACCTACAATCTCCTCCCTTCATGCAGATCCCGGATTCCTGCACATGGAGACCCATGCTGTCTCCAGCTGGCAATAAGGTTCTGAGGGAACAGTCTGAAGGAAACCAAAGTAGTTTCTTAGCCCTTTTTTTTTCCTCTTCCTGGGAAAATATTTCAAGCCTACCAAGACTTAGAAACAGTAGCCTTTAACTTATTTTTTTCCCTCCTGGCTATATTTTTAAAAACACTTGTATTCAAGGGGAAATACACCAAAATTTTTTATTTATTACTTGACTTATTTTGACCTTTTGTAGCACCAAAAATGCATCCATCACATCATGCATGTGTGAATGGGACAGTTCCACAGGCCAAACATACACAAAATGTGAGGAATAACTGCTGCAGAAAGGAGCTAGCAACAAAAGGATTACATAAGTAATAATTAAGAGTTATATATGTATTAAGTATTTGATATGAGAGAAGAAGAAGAGAGAAGAAGAAGAGAGAAGAAGAAGAGAGAAGAAGAAGAGAGAAGAAGAAGAGAGAAGAAGAAGAGAGAAGAAGAAGAGAGAAGAAGAAGAGAGAAGAAGAAGAGAGAAGAAGAAGAGAGAAGAAGAAGAGAGAAGAAGAAGAGAGAAGAAGAAGAGAGAAGAAGAAGAGAGAAGAAGAAGAGAGAAGAAGAAGAGAGAAGAAGAAGAGAGAAGAAGAAGAGAGAAGAAGAAGAGAGAAGAAGAAGAGAGAAGAAGAAGAGAGAAGAAGAAGAGAGAAGAAGAAGAGCCAATAACAGTACATCCTTCTGAGAAATTATCACAGTCATAAAGCACACAGCTAGATCTCCTAGTTCTATAGGAGCCATTTTACTCTTACTTTTCTTTGGTCAATCTTTCAAAACTTTTTTTTAAAAACAAGCCAAACCCTAAGTTTTGCTAAATGTGTATGCGTTCTGTGAACGGTATAGCCACAAAGAACGGAATGAAGGGGAGAGAGAAAGAGAAAGAAAGAGAGAGCTCTTACAACAAAAGCTGCAAAACTTATTACTCTTTTTAGGATTTATTTTAATGTACTAGACTTCAAAGTGACTATATCCCTTGACAGTAGTTCTGAAGTGCTCTGAAACCCAGTGCTTTTTGGCCTGTTAGATATATCAAGTTTCCCGTGCAATGCAACATGCACTTATCCATACTCCAGGTTTCCCAGTACTAGGGAGTGGGACTGGCAGATCTGGGCCTTTTCTTTGGACCCAGTTAATCACCAAGAAATCAGCATGGTATTATAGGTGTCTCCAGATCCCGATCAGCCTAAACAGAAATGCCGTGAGAGAGCAAATGGGTGGGAAGACTGAAGGGAGCTGATGTCACTGACCTCACACTGTAATCTAATTCTAGATTGTTTAGGCCTCCCATCTCTCATCCTCTTCTTCTCTTCCTGTTTCTAGGAAAGAAAATAGCCTCCACCCTGCTAATGATCCCTCAGGGGAGGCAGCGTCAAGAGGCAACGCTTGCTGCAGCAGAGAAAAGCCACGGCTGCTGCCGCTGTTGCGGCACACAATATCAGGCTAAGAGTCTCCACAGCCTACGGACATCACCCAGTCCAAGCGGGTGAGGAAGGAAGCCTCCCCCCCACGGGAACTCAGCTGATTCGGGGAGGGAGGCGAACAGCTTTCTGGTGAAAGCAAACCACTAAGCTGCTCAGAACCCCAATACTGTCTGCATTTTACAGAGGGGATCTGCAGACAGGAACAAACATACCCAAACACAAAAAAAATGCCATTAACTGTACTTCTCCTTCCTTACGTCTTTCTCACAGAGCATCCAGCAATTCTTGCCCTGGGAAACCTTTGTCACCTCCGAGTAAAGCAACCTTTCCACGATTTGCTCCCACTCCCTCACTCAGCCTCGGCCAGAGGACAGCGTGCAAACGCCGTGTTACACCAGGCTGGTTAACCACAGAGCACTACGTTCATTTATGACAGGTGTGGCCTGGGAGAAAAATGAAGAGGGAAGAAGGAGAAAGCATTTGATAAGCCAGTGATTAAATGCTAACATGCTGAATCTCCCACTCTGCTCTGATTGCTTTGAAGGCAGTAAAATCCACACTGGTATTTCCTAGGAATCTCTAGACATACAAAAAATTATCGAGGCAGGCATTCCCTACAATAAAAATTATCGCAAAGGTGTCAGACCAAAGATCCATCTAATTCACCTGGCAGTAACTAAAACAAGGTGCAAGAACAAGGTAAACACAGTGGAACTTTCCCAAATGCACTTCCAGGTTCCAAGAATTTGTGGCTTATGAACTCCCCGGGACATACATTCCCGTGCATTTAGCATCCCTAACAAATTTATTTTTCATGAAGCTGTCCTGTATCCCCTTGAAGCCCTTTAAGCTGCAGCATCCATAACACCTAAGGCAAGGAGCTCCACAGTTTAACTACACGTGGCAACAAATGCTTTTTGTACCCCTGCTCAGCGGAGCTTCCTTCAAGCTTTACCTTGTTTGAAAATCCAGCAGCTGAGCAGGCATATGAAAAATAGTGGATGTTCCTAAAAATTTGTGCAAATTTTACCATACTGTTCCTGCTGGAAATAGGAGAAAGAACTAAGAAACAAACAAAAAAAACCACCACAGGGCGGAAAAAGCACCTAGGCAATGAGGAAAGTCAAGATGACTGTTTGTGGTGAAACAGGTCATTGTACCAAAAAAGAGACTCTGTAATTCCCACTTTTAAGGACACAAAGAGGTCTTCCAGAGAAGTTTACACATCTTTTGAATTTCTGCCCAAGTATCTCAGCAAGTAGAAAGATGTTTTAAATGACAGGCCCCCCTCTCTCCTGACTGCATACTTGGAGATGTTCAGATGCCATATTTATTCCGTCAGGCTCACGAAATAAGTTACACCCAAGAAATATGCTCCAGAGATGCCCATTTCAGACAGTAGGGTATGAATAACTAGCACGGAGGTCTACGGTCTCCCAGTTTCGTTTAATCCACCTCCCACTTGGACCGTATCTCAGCACAGACAGGGAAGGCGCGCAAAGCTGTCCACCCTTTTAGATGACTCTACAGTCCTGATGGAGCAACAGCTTGGGGCACACGCTGCAGTTAGCCACCCACGCACATAGGTTAATGCACTTCTTGATGATTCACAAACCCAGATCTAACAGCAGGATCGAGCCTTTTGTTCATTATTTTGGAATGAAACATCAGCTAACATTTTTTACAGATGACTGTCAAGGCAAAATCCTGGACTGAAGAGCCCTGCTTATCTAAACCAATTTTCAGCTACACCCTTTAAGGCAAAGCCATGTCTATTAAAAGAAATAAGAAAATCCCAGAATCATAATCCTGGAACATTCAGCCATGTACTGTACTCTGTGCGGTCCATTAATGGCGAGATTTTGCAGGGATGCTCTCTACAACAAACACGATTACTGTGCTACATAATCCCTACTCGCTGTGGACTAGCTAAGGATGGATTTGTACAGTCTTAACTGCAAATTCTTCTGCTTTTGGGTGCTCTTGCTGAGTCTTTAATAACATAGCTTTGAAGTTTAATTACTCTCTTAACAGTTGCTACCATTATACTTGAGATATATACAAGATGAGCAATAAGCTTGTAAAGTAGGAGTTAACTTTAATCAACAAGGGAAAACATGAGTAAAGTTTTATTCATCGATAGCTTTGACAAAATTAACTTTAGTGTCATGCACATCAAGTCCAATTTTCAAATCACTGGAGGTCTGCCCTCTCGCTCCTTCCAGCAAATTCTATTCAATCACTAATTGAGGAAGAGTTGCCAATCAAAGCGGCCGGGGCCAGAGGGCAAGAAGATTCACAACTGCCAGTTAACTTTACTACTAATATAATGGAAAAAGTATGTGCAGAGCAGCCACCCAGAAGACGACTGCCCAAAGAGTTACATCAGAAGAGAAGATGGCCATGGAAGATTACATTGGCACACAGCTCAAATAACCTAATGCACAGAGCTAGAATGAGAGAGACTATGGACACAAAAACCTGCTCTGACATAAAGATATATTGCCACATTCCCTGTTTTAGGGAAAAGGGGAAAGATTAACAACCTATGTGTCGGCTAACAGAGGATAGGTCTCTATGAGGGAAGCATTTCCAGAATATTTTATATGATTGATCATTTTCTTTGACCTCCCCACAATACTGTGATACCCTCAGAGCTATATTGCTCGTATTTGCAAAAAGAACACAAAGGAAGACCCTGAAAATCCAGATCCAATTAGCAATCTCCTTTTCTACCTTTAGTGTTGTTTGCCTCACAACATAGACAGTTTTAGGGGACACAGAGGAAACGTGTGCGTGTGGAAGTACGCAACTCCAACAGCCCCTTTGCACATGGCAATGCAAAGTGCGAACACATAGCGGCATACGCTCCGTGTAGTCAACAACAAATACAAAACTTACATTGAGACTCCAGTTCTGCAACTGCCTTTCCTCAGGCACCCACCTATATTTTGAAAGCATCATTTGCACGGTAAGCACATATTAGCAAACAGGACTACAGGATTTATTTTCTCTACAATATTTTGAACGATAAAGGAAATAGATTTTTATAACATAGGACACAGATTTTTTGGGGGCGCAGCAGGTGCTGACAAATGGAGAGAGACACACATCACAGCATTGTTTTGGTTTAAGTAGAAGGTTCAGGAATGTTATTCCATGTCACAAAAGGGATGGCTACTGGCTCAAAAGCCTTGGTCTCTAGAAGGTTTTTTTCAGATATAAATAATATCCCATTCTGATCAATTTTTCTTACTCAGTCTATGAACTTCTTTTTTTTTCTCCTGCCATTTTCCATCTATTCTGGCAGCTATATTATTTCTAAATATTCAACATATTCTACTGGTTCACATCAATTTACATTATATATTAAAATTCAAGTATATAAATATACACATAAAAAATAACGTTGAAAGAATATTAAGGTTGCAAAGTCCAGACTCCAAATGTAATGAAGTGACAAGGTTCAACTTGCACATTTTTACGCACTCACAAAAAAAAAGTTGTTTCTACCTCTTAATGGTATCTACGGAATACGAAGGGAAAAGATATCAAGATTATGTAGGATCCTTTGATCCAAACTGTCGGTGCAATGCAACGCATGCTATCCATAAGAGAAGGTCAGCATCCTTCTTTTGCCAGAAATTCTTCAATGCCAGATATGGTAAGAAAACTGGAGTTTTACTTGTTTCTAAATGCAGTACTACAATGGCTAGAGAACTCCTAAATTCTATGAGACAAACCATTAGGTTTTTACCCACTTTACTCTAACTTCAAAAACCTAAAAATCCCCTCGTTGCCATCTGAATACAGCGTGTCTGGTCTCTCACTAGAGGAAAACTTTCTGACAAAACCTAGAAACTTCTAAATCTTTGTGTAGAAAACTCACAGAATGCATATTCTCATTCATTGATAACTTGACTTCTATATTTCCAATTTTCCTTCACATCAAGGCATTGTAGAGAGTTTTCCAAACTTGCCAGTTGAGAGGCAGAATTTATTATTTCCACAAATCATTAATTTCAGGCTCCAATAAAAGTACAAGGTCATTTAATGATGTGATAGATGATATCCCATCCCTGAAGTCTGAGGATCATGAGAATAGCATCTCTTCTGCTAAATCAACAGGGACAGTCTCAAAAACATTCTGCCCAGAGATCACCAGGTTTACAAGCTCTGCTGAGAAACCACCAGCACTGCAATTTCTCCAAGTCCTGCTTCTGCACTGTGCTGGCTGAGATTGTAACCACCCAAAACTCCAGCTGTCTGTGTCAAAGTCCTTTACGTAGATGCACAATTGGAACTTGTAAATTAGATGTAGAAACAGCTAAGGCTCATGAAACTCCAAAACATTTCTAGTTTGACCAGTGTGGCCAGCAGGGTTGTAATTTCTGTGAATCCAGTATCTGGGGTTCTTGGAATTTACCAGCCCTGCTAGCAAAGCAGTCGCATCTTGTAAGTTCCATGCGGGCAGGAATGAGGTTCAAGGAACTTACAAGCTCCCCGGAGCAGATGGAGGAACTTGCAAATTCAGTTAGACAGATACCTAGTGTTTGTGGAAGATTGCCAAGCCTTTTCAGAAAACAAATCACAGCTCATGACGCTTACAGTTTTTTCACTGTTGGAACTAACAGTGAGGTTCGCTGCAGAGGTCATGCTCCCCACTGAATGCCTGAACGAGAATGTCTCTTTGCTGGGAAGCTAAGTTGGATTCTTGGCTGTGTATCTGCAGGACTACGTGAACTTCCCTAGAGATTCAACGGCTGCAGCTTCTACCACATGCCTGAAGGATATGGTAAATGTTGGTCTCATGCAAATGAACCTCTCCACAGCTAGTCTGGTGAAGATACAATCTCTACCAAGCATCTCACAAAAAAATAAAACAGGCACCAGAGCAGCCAGCAACTACTTCAGGTTCCAGCCTCAGAGCAGTTCTGGAAGGCTTGATGAAAGGTGAAAACGTTCCTAAGCACAAAGTAGTTGTTTGCTCCTCTGGTAACTGTTTCATTTTCTTTGAGATATCCTAAACTATCTTCTTAACCATCATCAATGAGAAGTCCTGAACAGCAACAACAGAGGGGGAACACTGATCTCTGGGGAGGCGAGTGGGTATGGATGACGGGACAGATGGGCAAAGCAAGGAAACAACACCTACTCCTGGATACGTTGCATTGTGAGATGGGAAGAAAATATACTACATGAAGGGAGAGACGTAATAAAATATTACCAAATTACTACCTCACTCTTGCTTCAGACAAAGCACACATACTAGCTTCAGCTATTATGTGCTTGAGCCTGACCTTCTAAGCACAGAACTCTGATAAGTTTTAAAGACTCAGGCAGCTATTATAAGAATATTAGCTGTATATCAGTGTAGCACGTATTAATTAACAGATATTCAACTCTCTGATCATTACCACAGAGTCTAACTGGACTTAGTTATCCCCGAAGTTTCCATCCCACGTCCGCCTCCAAGTGTCTGTGAAATCACTAAGCAGCTTCTGTGGAGCATCTGCATCTCCCCAACACCAAAAATCAGTGTTTCATACCCTTCTCTGTGTCTCACTCTTCCCCCGTACATCTATCCATCGTCATCTCAAAAAATACACTGGAGTAATGCAGCCACTCCCAAATTCCCTTGTGGTGTACTCTTTGTGAATCCACAACAGTCTGTTATTTCCAGAACCTGAACCTTATGACAAATCATTGCATTTAGGATTCCTAGTCTTGCCAGGTTCAGATTTTTTTCCAGAATTCATCTTACCCATCTTTCTGTTCAACCAAATTGAAACAGAAACCACAGAACATGAAGATACAGCAGCAGCTTCAGAAATACCACACCAAGACAGAAAAGTTTAACTCTCACTAACCAGTCCAGCTCTTTCTAACGACACATGGAAAGACACCACTGTAGTCACTACAGAAACGCTTTTCCAAATAAGTGCACCATAGTTTGGACGGGGCTCTGAGCAACCTGATCTGGTTGGAGATGTCCCTGCTCTTTGCAGGGGGCTTGGACCAGGTGGCCTTTAAAGGTCCCTTCCAACCCAAACAATTCCATGATTCTATGATAGAGGGTTAGTTAATTGACAAAGCAAAAAAAAAAAAAAGCCTCACAAAGGACATAATGTTTGTATGTAACAGCTTGCTACATCGCTTATATAGCTTATTCTGATTCTTTTCTCTTTCATGCAATTTTAAAGAAGTAAGTTGACTTAAGGGAGGTAGTTATTACCAGAGTTTAAACAAGAGGAAAATTGGTTTAATTGCATGTATTATGTTAGAATATGCTGGCACCTTCTATAAAGACATTATCTTCCTTTTTAAGGTGAGTCTGTTCAGAGGATTCATAATTTTGGCTCATTTTATCCATGAAGGTTCCTTTCTTCATGAACCAGAGCAGAACACTATGCAAACTAGAAGTAAGAGGATTAATGCAGCGTTCAGGGAAGAGTTCTTTCATCTAGCAGAGAATAACCTTGGACAAAGCCATCCATTTCAACTGTTCCAGACTAAGGCAAGTTCAGCTATGAAGCTACATCCCAGCTTCACAGATGACCTCTCTTCCCAAAATGAGCTGAAGCAAATGTCCAAATCCAAACCTTTTCAATACACTGAGAATTTCTGGAACAAGCTCTGGATATAAAGTCTGTGGAGCATGTCTGTACATCATACGGTACAAGAATTGCCTCCCCAGAGGGCACTATGCCTGTGCTCTATGTCTGATATTCCATCTTCTCCACTTCTGGTCTGACACTCGAACTGTAACTGTAGAATCCCTTCAAAAATATTTGCACATTTTTGCTTGCCTTCCGGTAAGAATTCGGCCCTTCAACCACTGTGAACCCTGGAGACAAACCCACCTCATACTGCCAATTTGCCACTAGAGGGCAGCTCTATATCTGGAGATCTTTTTCATTATCTCAAAGGAATTAGTTGCATCGCATTCCTAAACAATGGATCCACAACCTACAACTTCGCCTCAAGAATCTTATCAAAGCCTTCTTTGTTTTAAAGCAAAACACAGTGGTTACCATTTAATCCACCGGTTTATCGTGCGTTTATTTTTGAGAGGTATGCAGTATCCCTGTATGCAGATTTCAGAAGGAACTGTGCTGAGTTGACTTTTTAATGGCGAGCACCATCGAGCAAAAATATCTTTATTTTGCCAGGGTGTTGTTTGTTTCCACGCTGCATTCCCAGTCTCCTGGGCTTATGGTATGTTCTGCTGCTTCTAAGTCCATATGCTTTAAACAGCAACAATAACAATTCATCGAAAACCATGTTCTTAAAGGTCAGCATTCTTTTAATGTGCACGTTTACGTAAAACCACAAATCTGTGTCAAGCAATTTTCACCAGAAAAGAACTGGCTGGTTCAAGTTTCCTCATTTTTTTTTCCCTTTTTTTTTTTTTTCCCCTGCTATCAAGTACCCTATCATCTGGATAAAACTCCACCAATGTTAGACCACGTCCTCAAATCAACATTTAGATTTGCTTGTTTGTACATTCTCCCCTTCAAGGCTCACCCATCAGCCAACAATCTGCTGTCACTCAGATCACAGGAGCTCTGCCACACGAGTGGCGCAGTCCCACTTACCCCACACTCAGCTGCATTCCTTACACAAGCTTCACGGGGTGGGAGGCTCCACAGTAACTTCGCATGTAGCTGGAAGAGAAGTCAGATTTCCACGGGGCTCTAGCCACAGATCTGCATGGACATAAATCGAAAGCATCCTTCAAATAAGCCCCTCAGAGGTTTTGCCATCTCATCCTTTTCCTTTTAAATGACTAAACAGACAATGCATCATGTTACCACACCACTCATTCCCTTTATCTGAGAAGTTTCCCTAATTTTTGCCCCTTATTTCTCAGAAAACACAGCCAGGAGCTGCAAGGATTACTGGGGCTTCGAAGCCAGCTGTTAGTATTATGCCACCATAATCAAGGGAAGCATGGATTGAATTTCCAGCCTCCTTCAGGGCCCTAGTTCCTGACACCACCCACAACACACCTCACACTGCCACATGGCACTTGGTGCAACAGAAAAGGGAAATTTTTCTGGGACTACCATATTAAATTACTATGAGAACACCTCACTAATGATAATAATATGTTGTACAAGATTCTTTTCCTATTAGAAGCCCTACAAGTCAAGCCCTACAACTGAATACTTGTATTGGATGTCTTCCAACCATGAATGGAAAAACACACTGACACAGAAGTTTATTTTAAAAGATACCAGAGGGGTCACTTCCAGATTAGGCCAGATTGAATTTTCCTCACATTTTGTGAAACTCTTCGGGAGATTTGTTGTGGCATTCCACAGTTCTCCAGGCAAAAAAGCAAAACATACTGTATAGAGCTTGCAGATGCAAGAGTTGAACACTTCTTTTTAGAAAATACCACCCTACAATAACAAATCTTTTTGCTATTCACAAGAGAATCATTGAGTATTGCAAAACTTAATAATTACTGATTCATGACAGATTTAGGAAAAACATCAGCTTAAGTAATCAGGTCAGGGCACTGCTGTTGACCACAGTGTTGGCAAAAGAAACAGTTTCTTTCCTCATATCTTTCATCAAAGTTTAACATTTCACAGTATTTAGCTTTTAGCACTTCATTGGTCCAGACCAGTAAACAACTGATAGCTTGAGAACTAGAAGTTAAATTGTGAGCAAACATCTCTATTTCACATTACCTTGTAATTCACTTAGACAGTTCACATAATTTTAAATTCAAGTTAGTAAAATTACTGAGGATCCCTAATAGCTGTAAAAGAATTTATTACTGCTGTTAATAAATTCACGAGATGATTAATCCCTTACATAGCCTGTCACAAAAGGTATGCTGTGTCAGATATTGCCAACTAGGAAAAAAGATTCCATTCAGATCTCAAGGTGGATTACAAAAAAAGTCCACTTTTTTTTTTGTGAAGGAAACGTATGTTTGATCTGTTTTCCTGAGGAAAACTCAAGAGCTTTTCTCTAACCAAGATTACTGCAGATAAATCTGTTCCACTTTCTTCCATGCCTCCATGATATTCTTTGCCTGATGCTGGGGAATCATTCTGAAAAGGCAGCAGTGCAGTGAAAGGTCTTCTGACTCCAAATGAAGTATGGTAATAGCTCCTATTTACCTTCCTAAGATGCACACTTGAAAAAAAAAATCTCCTAAAACTGAGAAACTGTTAGTCTATCCCAAGTAAATATTTCTTCTGCTGTGGAGGGGTTGCTATCCTGACCACTTCGTCTAACTATGCTAAATGTGACCTGCACAACAAAGTGTGGGTTAGCAATTTAAACCCAGCCCACGGGGGCCAGCTTCTAAACATCACAACTTGCTACGCTTCAGGCCTACAGCACAGACACATTTCCTTGTACTAAATAATGACAGCCATGCTGGAGATGAAAACTGAAGTTAATTGGATGAAGCGTGTCAAGAACCTGGAGTAATTCCATCCAAAGTAATGCCTTGTGCCACAGCCATAAGCTGTGATTTTCTACACAGAAGTATTTTTTATACACATTTGTTCTATAAATGAATGTTATGTGACTGCTACTTTGAACCATTATTAACTCTAAAGGAATGTTGTAAAACCACTCAACCCACCACCTTCAGAGAAACAAAATTATATATCCTCTTGTAAAATTTCCTGCTAATTAAAGAAGCAAGGAAAATCTTTGGTGGAAGGCAGGAAGCTATAGGAAGAATATCTGGTAAGACTATTTTACAGTGTCCTTAGAACGGTATTTAGAAAACTTTCACCCATTCACAGGAATATTTTATATTTTTTTAAGAAAACTTCTCATTTTCATACAGTTCTACTCATAAAATTTAGGTGCTGTCATCACAAAATTGCCATTAAAACAGACGTTATCTTTGCAGACCTTCTAAGTGAATAGACTGTATTAAGCACAAAGAACTCCCTTCTTTATATTAAGATATGTCCCTGTAGGTGAGACTGGGCAGAGCAGTGTTGAGTACTCAGCCGACGACTGTCAGAGCTCAGAGTATGCTGCCCGTTACTCCGACTCCCCCGCCCCGAGTTTTCGCTGATCTTATGACATACGTGCACGTTAATACACCGCACACTCACACCAGTTACATTCTATTCCCACACAAGGTGAGAGCTGATTCTGAGTTAATGCCAAGTTCAGTAATTATTACAGTTTCCTGAAAACAGCCTTAAGCAATGACTCCACCGAATGACATCGTGGTCCAGTAGCCACTTTTTTTTTGTCTTTTCGCTTTTGAATCAGCGTAATGAAGGGGACTGAAGAAATGCATAGGAAAAATAAGGAAAGATCCTCCGTAATAATTGCAGCGCCACAGTCTTAAGGACAAAGTAATTTCATTGTTTTTGTGCTCTTCTCTTTAAAGCAGCAAGGAATTTATCAGCTAACAGCAACTACAAGACCTGTCCCCAAAAGCCATTACGCACCGTTACTCACAAAACTGTAACGGGCTCCTAACCCACTGCAGTCAGACCACACAAGTTTCAATGCATCTGCAGTGCAAGGGAGAGAAAGAATCTGACCCTTGGTCCTAAAGCAACAAGAGCCAAAAAAGCTATTTTACAATCAAGCAACCAAACAATGAACAGGCTTAATTCATTCATCTTCAAGATGACGTTTCTTAGTGTCCACAGCTTACTTAGAGATACCAGTCAGAAGCTCCAGTAACATTCAGAGATTTGTATATTAAATGCCTTCCTGAAAGATGTAGACATTCCAGGTACTTAATAACTAAGACAGATAATTAATAACTCAGCCACAATTTGCTGACAAAACGTTGAACTGAGATCTCTCCTTTGATTTGAGAAAGGCACAGGCAAGCTCAATCAATTACACTTTTCCTGCTCTAGTGTTTTCTTGTAAAGCTTGAATTTATATAATAAAAGTCTGTTCTCTCTTAGAGATACACATTTGAAAAATGATTGATGATCATGAGCATAAATGACCAAGGCCTAAAATTCTGACACGTTCTAATTATTGCTTCTGGAAGTGAAAAGTTCTGTAACCACAGCTCACTGTTTGAAGTGCTGTCAAACATCACAGTGAGAAAGGCACATTTTTTGAAGAGTAAGGGAGCTGGAAGGCAATAACTTTTTCTACATAAAATGGGATAAAAGGTAATAAATAGAGAGACTGGAAATAAGTACTAGTAAGATACAGAGTAGGATCCAGGTATATACACTCCCCTCCCTTGCACTGACCCAAGTGATTATTTCCACATGCCCCCTTCTCTTTTTGTTACTACTTTACAAACGCATGGAAAGACACAGGGACAGACTGGTGCTCCAGCTGTGACTTGGTCTGCACAAAGTGTCCAGCATGGACCTCTGTCCTTTACCTTACACTGAATTCATGTTCACCAAACCACTTGAACGAACTCTAAGGAGCCTTCTGCAGGAAACGGGAAGCACAGCGTACCAAACGCTCCCTGGCTAACACAGGAAATGGCAGAAATGTCATTTCTGAGAACTAATCCCCACGTGGGAACCTCTTGGAGCGTGCTCCGTACATTCACCTGACAGCCCTGGGAGCTACCAGGCTGCCTCGGAGGCAGGGGGCAATACCTCGGGCGTTGTTCTGCAGCCTCCAAAGAGGGACACTTTAATATCTTAATCTCCAGAACTGTATTTACGACCTGCAGCTGTGGTGCCAAAGAGGCCCACGGGCCCGTACACACTGAGGCTATTGTTGGCAAAACAGAGCTCTGAGGTTTCTTGAGTGACATAAGCGAGTTAACCAAACTCCACCAGGCTGCTCTGCGTGGGGGTGGAGAGGGGTATTTGTTTTTCTTTGTATCGATCAGTTTATTTTGGGCCTTTATCACTTCTGGCGTTAGCAGGCTTCTAAATTTTAATAGCCCTTAAAGCACTGTAAGGCGTGAATGAGCAGGAATAAATTTCTCTGGGATTCAGGCTTCCAGGGAACGAGAACTTGAACCGATTAATAAAAAAAGAATTCCCATGTTACACATTATTTAAAATGAGTATATAATGTAAGTTATGTGCCAGTTCATTACACAGACGAAATGTTTGGTATCGTTGTGCAGCCACTTAAAAGGGCTACCTCAGTGACTTAGAGCCGCCGCGTTCCCTCTGTCTCACTCCCGGAGCGCAGCTCTTCCCTGATGTGGTTAAACTCCTACAGAGCGTATTTTGGGAGCACGCAGGGATACGGGCTTTTCTGTGCCAGCTTTCAGTTGTATCATCTTCCAGCCTTTTCCAGAATTTTGACGCCTTTCAATCGCATGTATCTGCAAACTGAGGAGAGTGGATAACCCCTTTAATCTCACAAAAAGGAAAATTCCCACTGTTATTTTTCTTCTGCTTTCTGTATGACAGCACACAGACTAGCCCTAAGTAAGTTTAATATTCCAGGGAATTAAAATTCTTTGATATATAGCCTTTAGTATTAACATGCAGATATTCACCAGAAAAGTTGTGTCTCTGGACAATAATTAACAGGTTAACCGGGCAGGTTGTTTGCCAAGCTCACCCACACACAATATAAATATGAAATGCTGCTGCTTTTCCAGTATTAATAACTTTTTCTCAAAAGGGAAAGAAAACAAAAGCAAAGTCAGAAAGTTCAGAAGACGCTTATGAAACCAAATTATTAGTTAACCTATCTACTGATCCTGATGTTTACGAATTCTAAAAAGCAGAACAGACATTAGCAAGAGCTCTGCCCCACAAATCTGTTCCTCTAAGGTCCTCTTCCACTGCAGTGTTCCTGAGATGTCTCATTTTCGTTGTGCTGAAAGATCACAACACTGTCACACTCCATTCTAGGTCCACGGGGTTCTGCAGGAGGCATTAGGTTAAAGTTTTCAAATACAGATGTCTGCCTTGGAGGTGTTCAGCACTTTCTGAAAATCAGGAATACCCTATGTCCTCCTCACTGAGGACTAAAAAGGTTGAATTATTCAAAATAAGTAAAAAAAAAAAAAAAAGAGCTAAATACAATATTGGAAAACTGCAAAAATTAAAAATAAGGCATATTAACAGCTTGAATAGCTTGCTGAAGTTGACCTACCAGTTAGAAATCCATGGCAGTCATAAATACGTATTCTATTCCAATCAGGTCACACTTACCTTTCTCAGAAACAAAAAAGACTACAGGACAAGAGACGCCTGCTGCGCAGAGGAAGGGGACATGGATTTCCAGCATGAAGGGAAGATAAAGAAAGAACACAGAGTTTTTACTCATCCACGCTCATTTTTCTCTCTGAAACATGAATGTTGCAGTAGATGAAGTCCTGCCTGATTCTACTTTCAGCTGAGTCAACGACAAGGTGGCCCGGCCTGCAGGCTGTCACTGCTGCCTGAAGTCAACCTCACAGGTAAGCACCCAAATCCCACTGACTTTGCAAGCCACCTGGGCACCTAAGACAATGAGCTGCCTTTGGCAATCCTAGATATGTAAATGACTGCATTTGCCCCACTTCTCTGGGCAAGCATCAAATATTTTCTTCATTTCACAGACACAGAGCGTACCAAGAAATAGATTAAATGATTTGCACAAAGCTTCACGAGAAGCCAAAACTAGAGATTAAAACTGTCTCCAACATATACTGGATCTGCATTCTGGCATTTCTGTTTTGCCTCGTAGCCAGAGCAATGAACTGTACTGACATAGTTTAATCAGAAGAAAACTATAAGTTTCAGCTGGTATTTTGAATATCGAGAAGGTTGTCTATTCCTCAGATGGGTTATAGTTTTGTGAGAAGGTTCTAGACAGTTCACTTTTTAACCAAACTGGTTGAAACCTAGCACACCATCAGACTTAAACTCCTGTACGCAGCAATGCTGGTTTTCCAGAAAAGGGAAAGAAGGAATGATGGCTCCAGTGTTACAAAAGCCACATAGCTACACTGGTTCATGCTTGCCAGCCTGCTGTTTCTCTTACCTGCCATGAGAAAAAGAAAAAGAGAAGAGAAGGAAAATCACGGCTAGAGAGAGCAATGGAAAAGAGCTGCTACACAGAATGATATGATTGCACGAGTTAGAAAGACCCATACAAGCAAAAGACAGGAAGACTGATCAAATCCCAGACACAATTGCTTAACAAAATAAAATCTTCACAACAGTGGTGTAACTGAAGCTAAGGCCCAAATTTGCCATACCTGAAAGTCTTACCACATTAAATAGTGTTTGCCTGTATGGTTAATCCATAAAAACAGGCACTCTGGGATTGCGACTAAACTTCTGTTAAGTTGGGCCTCAGAGTTAGGCCCTTGAAAGCACTGAGAAAGCACCTGTAAACCATATTCCCTCATTTTTCAAAGGGAAGCCTGTAATTAACATCGCACCTAAGTATCAACAGGAGTGGTTTACAGTCAGGAAAAATACTAATTATGTAAGACAGAAGTGGTGGTGAACCGCACACGGAAAGTAAAATGGACTCGTCCTTTCCCCACACTATCACACCCTCCTCTCATTGTTTGCAGCTGTAACAGAAAACTACTCACATTTCTGAAGCCCCTCAATTTTCTAATTTATTACGACTGTACAACTGCACCAATGAAAAAGAGACAGCAGCCTCTGGGGAGACGCCTTTCTTGTTCACTCGCTCACTCTCACTCACCTTTTCTTTTTCTGTCAAACAACGGGTGAGAATACAATGACCACATTCTCCAGGCATTCAAACTTCTGACGGAGCTTACAGAAACATACAAAATATAAGATCACATCCCTATAAACTGCAGAAGAAAAGCAAACTGCATGCTTGATAAATTGGATGCAAACCACATGCTTGATCTTTAGTAGAAGTTGAAATAAAAAATGGCAACAACATTATGGTTTAATATCCTCAGAGCATTGTTAGACATTTAGAAATGAAATCACAGGTTAGTCTAAGTTAGCCAAAGTCCTGAACACAACAAAACTCCTGCAAGATCTCTCATACAGAGATAATTTTAGCAAAATAAAGGCTGAAATTCTAGACTACTGGATTTTCTAATCCAACTCCCATGCTTTTTTTTTTTGCTCGCCAAATTGCAAGAATTATGGGGCAGAAGTTTTCTCTCGTTATGTGTTCGTATCGTCTGTCACCTACGTACTCTACTGTAATACAAAGCAGGAAACAAGTAATGATAAAAAAATGTTTTATTTTAATGAGAGGCTGAAGAAGAAGGAGAGAATATGTTCTCTGTCCTTTGCTACTGACACTTTGGTCCTTATTAACTTTTCTGTAATTTCAACATCTATGATCAGAAACTGGTACGGCACGTTTTTACCTCTCACTGTTAGCTTTCTATGAAAAGCGAGAGTAATTTGCTAACAGAGTTCTTCTTTCAAGTTAAGTTTAGAGTAAAGTTACACCTCATGCTACATACAGTGTGCTCACAATGCCTCCCTTGAAGGTAAATAAACTTGTAAAATCCTACCTCAAATAAAAGTTCAACATTTGTCATATTTAATCAGCAATAAAGTCAGACATATAATTCTTCACAATTTATCCTTCACCAGCACTATGTCATTTCCAAGTTGAAACGTGGAAAAAATTTTGACATTTGCAGGCAGTGTGGCAGAAAGGCAGCTTGCCATGTTATCAAAATAATTTATGTTCTAAAATTCCTGTGAGTCCAACATGAAAATAACATCTCTACCATTCCAGCTCTTAGTTTAGACAACTCCAGTGTTACTTGGTATGACATGCTCGGGAAAAGAAATCGTCTTAAATTGACACTGATAGTCCCCTGAGCTGACAAACACAAGTTGCTTAAATTCACTGTGTGCTTGATTTTCTGTTCTGGTGAGCTATGCTTGAAACAGGAAAAGGGGGTCAGATCTGGGAGTAGAAAAGATTAAACTGCAATTTTGTTTTCCTCATTTTCGGGCTAGCCTCTAGTATCAATCTCAGCTTGCTCTAAATTATGTCCAGCTGTCTGTTGCCCCCAGGGACAGTTCTAGCAGCCAGAATTAGCTGGAGCGCAGTGACATTTTGACCACACACAGTCTTCCTTCAGCCTACCCATCCTTGGGTTTTTCAGGACTATGAGGGGTGGCAACAAGTCCTGCCAGGAAGAAAAGATGTGGACATATAAGTTGTAAACACATTTGCATTAAAGAATGGATGAAAACTGTGGTTTTCAAAGAAAGCAAAAAACTGAGATGTGACAAAGAGTTCACTGAAGCAGTAGGGAATGGAGTGGACCATTTTCAGAAGGAGCCAAAAGCAAATAATTCCTATCGAAGCACTGTCAGCGACCGTTGTAAGGGGTTGGCCTCAGCAATGCCATGCTGTATGGTCAGCAAGGAAGAACGATGGCTTGACATGATGTCTTCAGACATTTCGGATATGTAAATAACTTGTTCTACAGCGGGACAGCTCAGTCACATACCTCACACGCTCCTCAACATTTCCAAGGGTCTAAATTCTGCTGTCCTACATCATGCAGATTTCCAGTTGCCTCAATAGGAAATATCTGAACTACAGATCATGAACCATGTCTACTACCTCCATTTAAAGAATCAAGAGCTATCCCTGGCAGAATATGGTATTTCAGCAAATGTATAACACTGTCTGAAGCCAAGTACAGGATCTCTGCTCAGCTGGCGCTCATACATCCTCCAAAACGATGTTTCTGCTGTTCTCTGATTTGCTTTTTCTAGAGTGAAAACAACCACTTGCAGTTCTGTGATACAGGTAATGTTTCCCTAGGTGGCAGATTAAGACAAAACTTTTTCAAATTTTGACTTAAATCCAGAATCCAACACGTCAAATTCAGTTCTCTTTGCATGGCAGATATGACAACGCTCTCAAAACTCACCAAGTGCTGTTACCAGTAGATATAAGTCACTGATGTTAGTATTTGGCATTCATTAGATTATTAGAAATATCTGTACTGCTTTCTGTAAGCATGAAACTCTAAAATTTCAAAATATATTAGGGGGCACATCACAAGTATGAACCCAGTTTACACTAACAGGAGTCAATCTAACACTTTGACGTTGTATTTCTAAAAGATGACATACAAGCTTTAAGGAAATCTTTTTTTTGAGCAGGAGAGTAGGTGTCAAAAGATAGCTCACTTATTTAGGCCAGCATATGAAAGTACATACAAAATGTCCTAAAAATGTAGTCAACCAAATTTTCTCTATTACACTATGTTGTTCCTTCTGTACTTTAATGACCAGTGAGGTGTGTGGACTGCAAGTCCTACAGTTTTAGGAATCCCACTTACCTGTAAGCACAGAAATTGCAGTGAGAGAGGAAAAATCCCATCTTCTTGCATAACTACCTTAAAAAAAAAAAAAAATAAAAGACAGGCAACATACTGTTATAGCTAGAAGTATTCTGAAACTACCCAATTTTCTAAAACAGGTCAGAAAAGAAGCAATTTGGTTCAGAGACAAAATTAATGTGCAATGTATGGCCATCCAAAAAAAACCTGGTGTTTCACATAAGATTAAATATAATTTAATGTTATGAATTTAAGGGATTATATAAGAAAGCTATTGTCTAGGCCAGCAGTGCTAGGGTTCTGCAACCTAGTATGGCATCTTTTCAGGAGATCTCACATTCTCCAGGCCCTTCATGGTCAATGTTAAGGAGGTAAAAACTTTTTTTTTAAATTAAGGACCTCATGTTCAGTTAAAATAGAGGAATAGAGTACAGCTGCATTGCTACAGCACAGTGTCCCCAGAAGCAAAATTGGGGACCTAAATAAAGACCCATTTTATCCTTCTGTAGACAGAGCTCTCTGGAATGCTGCTCCTTACCGTAACTGTGCCGCCTACGAGAGCTTTTAAATCTCCGTAACGCTCATCCTCCCTTCAGCCCATTAACTTTTCCACTGGGCAGGGAAATAAGGGCATTTCACATACCGAAGCAGCTCTTAAAAAGTAACGATTGCTGAACTTTCATGGTGTCTAAAGGAGCAGGCATTCATGAACGACTCCTTGCGTTGTTTTATTTGCTGAATTCAGAACAGGCAGGAAAACACATCAGTCTTGCTGTTTTAAATTTCAGATAGCTTGCCTAGCCAGGTAAACACTCCATAGTATCGCTTGCAAAGTCACAATTCCACTTAAATTAAAAATAAATACATGTATTTATACACAGGCTTTCAAAAACATGCTCCAAGGAGCAAGCCCAGCGTCCACCCTTCTGCCAAAGCTCAGGGAGAAGATGGCGAAGCTCCTTTGTCACCACACCTCAGTGCTCCTGCGACCAGACGAGCGGGTAAAACCCGTACTATATGCTACACTCGCCGCATAGGGTCTCTACAGGCCCACCATCATCTCCCTAAAATCAATTCAGCCTCGCCACCGAGGAGCAGCCCTGCCCCGACGGCTTCCCCCGGGAAGAGATGGCGGGAAGGAGCCCCCCTCGTCCTCCTTCTTCCCCCACAAGCCGCCTCAGGGGGGCTTTGGCCACGGCTCCCCTCGGGCGCCCTTCCCTACACCCGACCCAACATGGCGGCGGGCCCCCGCACCTGCCCCGCCTCGGGGCGCCCCGGCGGGAGCGGCGGAGGGCTGGGCCCTGCCCCGCCCCGCCACGGTCTCCGGCCGCCGCGGGGTCGGTAGGGGGCGTGCGGGGGCTCCGGTAGAGCCGGGACCGTTTCTATTTAGCTGAAGGCCGGCGGCGGGGGGGAGAAGAGAAGGAGCTGACGGACGGACGGGTGAACGAACGAACGAACGAACAAACGGACGGGGCCGAGCCGCCGCCGCCAGGAGCAGCAACCGGCCCCGCCGCAGGTAGGAGCGGGGAGGCTGCGTGCCCCGCTGGCCCCTGGGGGTGGGTGGGTTTGCGGGACAGGGCAGGTGCCCGGCGGT
>JAAGAY010133094.1:0-18963 GCA_011801015.1 Ardeotis arabs | reverse complement strand
GGGAAAATAGTTTTTTTTTTTTTTTTTAGAGTAAATGAAAAAGGAAAAAAAAAAAGATAGATACAAAGGAACCTGGAAGGGAAAGAATTGGAGAGGAAAACCTTTTAGTTACACTTTTTTCTTGGTAAAAACCAGGAATATTTGAACAAAAATCCAAAATGCTGCAAACATTTCATTTGAGTGTGACATGCCATTTCTCATTGTTCTGTCAAGGTAGCTCCCATTACCTCTTAGCTCTGCTGCAATCATTATTGTTGCTTCTGGGTGCACACCGGTTATTTTGGCTTCCACAGTGAAAATACAGATCTCCTGAGTCTGCCAAGTAAGCCAGAAAACAAATGCAAGAAGGGAAAGAATGGCGTATCTTCGTTTGCTGCTCTTTCTACATCTCATCAGAAGAAACTGTGCCCCGGTTCCTTTCTGCATCCACAGATCGACTTGAATGGCTTTGATCTGAGCAAGGGTTAAAGCTGGGCTCCCCCTAACTGCATTCCTCACTCTAGGTGTGTTTGAAGGACATCTTAATTTAATCAAAAGTAGGTTGTGTTCAGCTAAAGCAATCGTTGTAAATAGGCTTTCTCTTTAGAGGGTCCTAACAACTGCATTTGTAAGAATTAAAGGGATAAAACTAGTAAAAGATGTGAAGACATACCTAGTAGTGTTTGCTGCGAGTTCAGTAGTGCTTCAGAGCAACTTCTGGAGACATAAATCCCAGAGCATCCTGTTTACCTCAGTCTGCGGGATCTATGGGTGATGTATGAGAAAAGCACTGTGCTGCCAGCCTACGCCTTGCCCTGCCTGAATTGTCCGACTCCTCACAGGAACGGGACAGGTAAATAACCGGGGGCCCAAACCTGTCCTCCTCTGAGCTGTGCAGGAGTCACGGTGCTGGAAGACAGGACGGGACCCGCGTTCACTTCCATGTCTGAGAGCCATCCCATTTCCATCAGTGAGCACAGGAACGTTGCACGGGGAGAAATGTGGAAGCAATTACTTTAAGAGCCGTCTTTCGGGCAATTCCCAAAGAGACATCAGACCCTGTATTTATGAAGCCTATTGCATCGGGCCCTAATGAAGCAATTAAGCAAAGGGTCCTCTGTGTTTGATCTAAATGTGGTAATTTTTACAAAAACATCGCCGAGTGATAGATACCCATAACTCAGAGTCCTTAATTGTACTTAATTTGTTTGGAATACGAATGTGCATTTAATTAAGCCAGGGCTTTGCCCACATGTTTAAAGAAGGGCTGTCAAGGAAAATTAAGACCCAGTTTGTTTTCAAAGTTACTGGTTTTTATCAGGCCAGGACAGCGATCTTCGAACAGAAGGTTACAGATAATTAGGCAGAGACCTCAAGCCAAAAAAAAAAATTCAGAGACACTGTACAGCTGAGCAAGCAGGAAGAAAAACTCCTTGATGAAGAAACATAAGAATCGACTGTTCGCATAATAAAGTCATGCATGGCTAGGATTTGGTAAATGTGACCTGTTGGTTAAAATGTGTTTTGTGTTCTTAAACTCCAGCAATGAGGATGGAGGCTGGCTGTGTTTGACGGCAGAGGCAGCTGGCTCCAGGACCAGAATTCGTGCTGCGCTCAAGGACCACTGAATATGGAGAGCTGATGGCATCTCCATCACGTGACAGTAAAAGGAAAGGGCAAAAACCATTTTTCTTGTTCACTTGGATTTACTGAATCTAAAGCATTGGCTGTGAAAGCTGGTTTTAGAAGTGTCTCTTTCCCAAGCACAGAAATACAGTAGGTGCTTGTCATCCTCGCAGGAAGAATAGTCTGATGCATGGAAAGGGAATTTATTCCTTGGCGAGTAGTGCTTTTGACTTGCTGATACTGCTATGGAAAGCAGCACAGCGAACTTTTTTTCCGTGCACAAAAACATTTCAATAGAAGTGATATATAGGGAGGAAAGCACGTAAACAAAGATGTTGAGACAAGGGTGGGTTTAAAGCTATATTTTGTTCTTTCTTATTTGGCGAAAAAGTAAAGAATGCAGTTAAAAATGAATAATGCTTCAGCACACAGGAAGAAAAGGCAATTTTTGGTATTGAAAAATTAGTTTCTCAGCGCAATAGCAAACACAGACCATGTGCAGACACTATAACCTCCGCTTTCGGTGACTCTTCAGGAATCACATGCTGCTTATCAGTTTCTCAACACTGCCATTTTTAATGTCATGGCGAGGCATTTACGTCAAGGGATCCTTACGGTGGAGAACAGTTGCGGTGGTGTTACCTTGCAGTCTAAATAGGCTGCATGGCCAACAAAGCAGGCTGCGCACACACTGGTGAGTGGCGGGCTGAGTCACGGAGGGAGCGACTCGTCGACGGAAAGGTGGGGCATCTGTAACCCAGCTGAAAATTGAACCCGGATTCCCTGCACTGAGGGAATGTAGGTTCTGAATTGTGAAAATCATATTTTCTGCAGTGTTTTGATGGGCTACTGTGCTGGTGACAGCTGCAGTGGCTCTTAATTATGGATCACAAAACGTGGAGAATCAGTAGATTTTTAAACAAAAAAAAACCCCTCTCTGTAGTATTCTCTCCTGTTTCTGGGTCTGCCTTTAACTGATCTGCAGCTAAACGAAGCTGGCATCTCACTGTGAGATGGTACCTGGCCTGCTCTTCATGGGTGGCTCAATTTAAAAGTTGGCAAAATACCCAGAACAGCATCAGACCTAATTTAGTATAAAATTAGTCGACTTAAAATAAACAGAATAAAATAAAATAAATCCTATGGTATTAGAGTTCCCTTGGCTGGATTGCTGCGTGCCTAGCAAAGATTTATGGCGTGCTGTCGCTAGAACGTTAGAAGCAACGTACGGCGTGGAAGTACCCTGCAAGCCCTTTACCAGGGCACGATGTTAAAGGCACGTGAAAGTTTGGAGACCCCCAAATAAGATGCTGAAGGGGAGGAATGCCGTGGGAGAGCAAGGGGGTGCTAAATGGTAACGCTGAGGCAAAACAAAGGCAGGGAGGTGCTGAGCTGCGGCCGACCCCCGGTACCATCGCGCATTCCAGTGCCCTGAGGAGGAGGTCTCTCTTTTTTGATGTATCTGCTAAGCACATTGAACCAGTTTGCAAAGGCAGGCCCAGAACACAATTCTTCTCGTGGTAAATGAGTATGTCAGCCGTTTCACCCTCTTACCGGTGTTTAAAATTTTTGCAGCAATAACAGAGAATTTGAAAGGACATCAGGGGTGGATTTACGGGACTCCTGGGAAATCAAGTGTTTCCTGTTTCAACAGCTTCTTCATCATAACTTGCTTTCTCAGTCACTGAATGGTGTTCTATTAATCTTGGTGTGCCGTGATTACTGTTAAATGCAGAGCTGGGTTGAACCTCAATTTGTGAAATAACCTTTTTTTGTCTCTTCAGCAAGTCCAGCACAGTAAACTTTGGGCAGAGGTCTACTGACCAAGTGGATAATTGTGTTCCAATGCATCATGTGAATAATGCAGATAAAAAACCTCCAGTGAATAATTCATTTTGCCTCCACTCATTTTGAATTAGCCTATTCATGTATGTATCCTTTCCAGTCTGCCTGTCTCTGTGCGTGCATGTATTTACATAGCAATGTTGTAATTCGCAGATACTTAAATATCAAAGCAATATAGCTACTTCTCCCTGCATATGTTCCTGACTACTCTCTGTGATTGCATATGTATAAGTAAGCATTGTATACTGTCCCATAAAACTCAGGATTTCATTTTAAGATGAAACATGACACGCTGTATTTGCTGCTGTGATGGCTATCTAGGATTAATATTAAAAAACTTGCAAATGAAGGCAAATCATTTTGGCCTGGCTATAAATTACAGAGCAAGTATTTTGGGCCATTCAATGTTCAGATGCAAGTTTTCTGCAGTGATATATATTGCCAAAGATCAGATTACTTGCTCACAACTTCTCCTTACCTTTACCTTGGCAGTGACTCCATGGATCCTAGCTCAAGCAACGCCTGTGAGCAGGAGGAGGCACTTGCGTTCAGCGATGGCGTTCCCTGAGGCGTATGGGCAGCACTGAAATTGCCTGAGCATCACTGATAACGTGCCTGCAGCTCGGGAACGTTTGTCACAGGTTCATCTGAAAAGCAGAGGAAAGGAGCCCGTTTCCTGATCAGATCAGATTGGTCAGAGAAGTTCTGAGAAGCGTCTGAAATTTGCACGGGCGTGTAAACCGCACATAGCTCTGATCTGGCTCTGGAATATGTGTAGTTCAGATTTAAAAACTTCCTCAGTGTTGGTGCATTTGTCAGCCAGGCTGCTCGTTGTACGGCTCTGGAGGACGAGGTACCGTGACAGCCGGTGGAACTGACTGAACGGCCAGGGGTTTGTGGGAATTCCAGTGGGACTCTGCTGTGTTCTCCTGCCTTGGACAGCCAACAAGTTGTGAGCATGCAGCTCCTAATCGGGGCTAGCAGGGCAGATGGTTTATCTTTGACTGCTTGAGAGTTCCTGGTCTGCAGAGAGAGGCGGACACTCGTTTTGACTTCTTGTCGTGCGCTTTTCAGTTTCCAGTCCATTACAAGTGACATAGCTGATAAAGAGCCTGTCTGTCAGTGCAGTCCCTGGAGGGGCGAATCTTCATCCCTTCCTGGACTCGTACCAGAGCTGTCTGCTCGTGCCGTTTCAGATCCTGCTGGGCACCAGGTGAGGAGGACTCCACTAGGAGCTGGCTCACAGCTTCCCAGCCCTGCCAAGCCCTGTCCCACACACCCCTCCTAGCACTTCACAGGCCGTGGCCGCTCTAGAACAAACGTTTTCCCAAGTGGGGATGTCGGTGCTTAAAATAAATCACTGCCTATTGTTTTCTGAGTGGGTCAGAAGAAGATTTGTAAGCCTGTGTTGTGAACAGCTCTAACCCACTGCTTGGGAAAGAAATGCCACAGGAGACAGTGTTGCTGTGGATCCATCACCCATGAAAGGGAAAAGGAAACAAAAATCTGACAGCTGTGGCCAGCTGTGATATATTTTTTGCAGCCAGGTATGGGACATATATAGCTCCTTTCATTTACAGAGAGAGTACATCTATAAACCAAACAAGGTCACACCGCACTTCTCGGTGGGGAGTGCTATTCCCGTTTTGCAGCAGAAAAAGAAAATAGTAGATCTGCACGGAATTTGTCTGCGTTCAGCGGGGACCTTGCGGGCTAATCCAAGGAGATCTGAGTGGCAGGGTCTGTTCTGCCAGCGGCTTGTCTGTGGCAGCAGGGCTCCCGCAGCAGAGCGGGGCGTAGAGCATGGGGGCGTGCATCCCAAAGCGCTGATCTGAACAGCTCTAACTGAAATGACCTATCTGGATCTCATTGCTAGGGAGGAAGTATGGAGTTGACCAGTCTGAGCCTCACCTTTTTTTTCTTCCTGATGTGAGCTGACCTCCTGTACCTTCGCCAGAGCCCAAGTGTTACTGTCCAGTGCCTGTTCCTGAGGAATGAAGACAAGGCAAACATAGGTACACGTGTGTATATAGTTGTTTAAGTATTCTCCCATATCATACTGCAGTGAGCTTCCTTTTCTCTGGCTCTGTAATACCCTCTTTTTTCCTTGTTATATCAATTTTACCTCAGTTTATTACGGTTTTGTGCCTGATGCTTCAAAAATTATTTTTCTAGGGTTAATCCCAAACCCCCGGCAATTCCATAAGGAAAGCTATATGAGAGGCTTGAAATAATTACTACTTAGAGCAAGCAGCCTTTTCAATTCATCGCGATCTTTATTTGTAATTTGCAGATTGGAGAAACTGGAGCAACAATTTCTACATTATAATGCGTTACTCTGCTATGGCTTTGTCTGACGGACCTGTGCTAGTTACTCTGTGTGGGTTTGATATAGAGCCAAGAATGGGTTGTAGAAAAATGTGTATCACTAAAACTTGGGTCCCCAAAGTCAAAAGTAAAACAAACAGCGAGAGATCATTATCTGAAGCAGACCCTTACTAGCTGCGTACAGAAAAAAGTAATTCCCATGTTTTGTGTTACTTTCTTTCCTTTAGATCCAAGTAGTATTTGTGTCTGTATTTGGAAATCTCCTGGGTTTGTACAGTGAGGGCAGACGGTGCGTTTATTCCGCTCTATCCCCTTTTTCTCCTCTTTGTAAGACTCTAGCTGGCTCTGGTGGGGACTCTTTGTGTGGCCTTCAGCAAGTCACTTAACCTTCCTGTGCATCAGTTTACTCATTTGTAAAAGGAGTATTATAATAATAGGCACCCCTCAGGGGCTCTTTCAGATTTTAATAATTAATGTCGGTAAAGCAGTTTGTGAGCCCCAGATTAAAGGTGCTAAATAAAGGCAATATATTAATACTGTTTACTCCAGCTCCGTACAGAAAGAGCGAAGCAATAGCCTGGTAAGTGCTGGGTTTAAAGCTGGGAGTTAATATTACAGTGCTCAGAGTATATTTTAATTTCTGTGGTCTCAATTCAGCAGAGCTCTTAAATCCATTCCTAATTTTAGAAAAACCCATTATTTCCCACAGGCCAGGCTCCCAATCTGAAAACCTTTTTAAAGTCGGGCCCTGTAAGAGCGGTGGTAGAAGAGAAGGATCAGCTCTGCCTGTGTGTGTCTGTGTGTGTTTATCCCTTTGCGTTTATGACCTCAGCAAGAACATCATTGCCACAAGAATATAATCAGAAAGTCTCGTAAGGCTTGCAAAATTCATCCAGGATGCAAATCAATAAATGTAACAGGAGAGAAACTACAAGCTGTGCATTTCCATGGAGGCTGAGATTTTGTGGAATGGATAGACGCTGCTGAGCATGACCTAATGCCGCAGGAAAAAAAAGCAAGCACAGACCTCAGCATCTCAACAGTATGAATATTGAACCAGAGGGCCTTGAGTAATTGTCCTTTCTTCACTCCAGGGGTGAAAAGGGTACATTAGACATTCACTAGCAGCAAATGGCACCTGACATCTCTTTAAGTGAAAGTCAGCTTGGAATTTTTTTTAATGGCCAAGCATAAATCTTTTAAATTATAAATCAATAAATAGTTAATTCAATAATAGGAATCTTTTAAATATTTAATGAGTCATATGCAGAATGGCTCTATAACTGGATGTTGATGGAACTGTGTCAAAGGAATTTGAATCAAACTTTTCTAAACTCCCCATATTAAAATAGTTATTGATTCAAACAGAAACTATGAAGGCTGTTGCAGAAGTAAGGGGGTGTTGGAGGGGTTTAGCATGTATTTTCTCATCCAAGAAAATGTGGAACTAGCAGCTTAGTTTTAAGGCTTTAGTTCTCAGGCTTTTCAGGTTGTATTAATGTTTCCACTACAAAAATGAGTAAGAATCTATGCAGACAAGATTTTGTGCGTGCATATTCATTAAAATCCTGTTTAAATGGCAGCTGTGCTCTTAAATAAAAGCTGTGACAGCCTGCCTCTCATTAAAGGATTCTGCTAAGCAGCACCGACACCGATATCCTGAACTATCTCCATCTGACACTGCCCCCGAGTTTAAACTTATTTACCAGAATTTTCAAGTGAAAGACAGTGGGAGCTGTATCTGCACGCTAAACCTGAATTTCTTCCTTTCTCATTTTCTCTGAGGGGATCTGTAGTCAGTGTTCACTCTCACTACGTGCTGCTGTAAGTCACCACCATTCTTAATTACCCTAAATTGGAGGCATTTTGTGCTTAATCCTCAGACCACATTCAGTGCGCTGTTATTCCATAGCAGATGTGGCATCTTCAAATTTTGTGGAGTTTACTTTGAAAATGATAATCTAGCTCAGGATTGATGTCATTTCCGATAAAATGGTGGAAAGGATGGTCCTGAGAACAGGATGTAGGAGTTGCTTCCGTGGGGGAAATACAGACAAACAGGTAAAAAAAGGCACAAAGAGGTAGAAGAAAGGAAAAGATTGGCAGACGAGCTGAGATTGCTGTGTTTTGTTTTGTTTTTTTTCAGTGTTGCTGAATGACTAGTAAGTTTGCTCTGGGTGTTTTATGTGTGTTCAGTGCCACGCATTTCAGAAACAGGGCCTGGTGTCTGAGGAACAAAAAAGGCTTTAACGCGAGACTTGTTCACCGTTGCAAGAGCTTCCTACCTTCAAGCCGCTCAGCAAAAATAGTTGGTGTCTCTGCACTCCTGTGCCAAAGATGGTGATGAAGGTATGTGATGTTGCCTCCTGAAATAATGAAAGATGGAATCAGGAACTCCTGATCGTGACACCTTATCATACCCATTGTGCAGATGGCTGAACATGTTTGTATTCTGAGGAGGCAAAGCATGCCTGCAGAGTTCATCTTGCAGCCTTTGAGGGGTGCTCAAAAATAGCCAGAACCCAGCATCAGCATCCCTGGAATGGGACCCATTGTCTGCTCTGTACGTGCACCTGTAATCAGTTGTTGTTGGCTCAATGTTGGTAGCAGATTAGAGTTTCATTTGTATTCTGCACACCTCTGCTTCCCCCTCTCTGTGTGTATATATATCCAGAAAAGCTGCCTGCATATCCTTGGGTTTTTTTTTCCCCCAGGATGACAGATACTGTAACAATGACAGTAGATTAATATCTCCTTAATCAGCCAAATGAACATGACATACACGGGTGACAGTTCAATTTGCCGCTAACAGATTGTGCCTATCAGAGCCCTTCCATTCCAACTGATGTTTATTTCTGGCGGAGATCATACGGTTCTGGGAGGACCCCGGCTTCCCACCGGCACATAGACACCCATTAAATACATCAAGGACCAGAAAGGTGTTACTCACCCGCCTGTCAGGACGCTCGCTGCGTGGGAAATTAAATGAGCCTTGACACACGCCACGGAGGAACACTGTCACTTAGCCGGGCGAAGCGGCGGCATGTATTATTGACGACACGCCGCTGCAGGTCTATCTCTTTATTGCTTGTTATTTTTTGTTTGCTTGTGGACTGTTCACGGCTGAAACATGGATCAGACATGGAGTCTGTCTCCTGGGGAGATGCATAAAGAAATGTAATGGGGAGGAAGTGCAGCGGGGTGGGAGTTGAGCTAGAAGCGATACATTAAATCTTAGTCCCAGAACTGCCTGTGCCTAGAGTTTGTTTGCAGGTGGGATTTCAGGAGGATCTGGTTTCTAATTCTGAAATTCAATATGCAGCGTCTAATTCAAATCTTTCTTTTCCTGCTTCCTGCGGTATTTCAAACGAAGTAACCCCAGATACTGTACAAAGGGGTTGCGAGTCCTTCCAAAGAGTACTCCCCGCTCCTCCCGGGGGTCCCTCGTCTCTCGGGCAGGCTTGAAACACAACACCTAAGCCTAGGTGGGTCCCACCACCAAGAAATTGAAATAAAGCTTGGAATGTCTCCAGCTGGGTTTCTGTGAACACGGTATCGGCGTTCGCAAGGCCGGGCGCGGCGGTCTGCCTGCGCCGTGCCGACAGTTCGCTCTTGCACGGGGGGACCCAGATAGCGGCTGGTGTTCTGAGGGCCGGACTTTGCCGCTGATGTGTAAATCTGTCTTCAGCACTCAGAGGTCTGATCCTGCCGCCCCGGCTGCTCCCCATGGGCCTGTAATTGAACAGGAGAGTTTTCATTTGCTGGATGAACCCCCGTTATTTATTTTCATAGTGGCTCACATCAGCCATCTGCCTGCTTTTGTTTAGACACCCTTACCGTGCCCTTCCCACATAGATGAAGCTGCTTAATTTTGCAGTCCCACCCAAATATATAAATCACGTTTGCAGAGCTCTGCAAACCCCGTCGGCAGACAGCGATTGCTCCAAAACCCACCAGCAGACTCGTTTCATCGCTCCTGGGTCTTCTGATAGAACTTTTTTGCACAACTCTCAGCAGTTTGTTTCATGGAAGAAGAGACCTGTTTATTTTTGAAAGATAAAAATGCAAGTAGTTCCAGTGCAAAGGTTTCCAAGATAAAATTAACAATAAATTACCAAAACAATGCCATTAAAAGTTATCCATATGATTGTAATTATGAAGCTAAATCCATCCTAAGGAGGGTTCTCTCATTCCCTGTACTTGTTACAATTACTGTCATACAAATGTGTTCGTTATTTTTGTCGGTTTTTTTTCTTCTTATTACAGGTTTTGTCATAGGAATAACTCATCAAGGTTTTATGACTAATAAATTCTCTAAATTACAGTCCAAGGATGCATTACTTTAATTTTTCACTCCATATTCTGTTTTTAATTGCCATGCTATTTCCCACTTGCCTTTTTAAATGACTCATTAGGCTTAAGGGGAAAGAATAGAATTTAGTCCACCTAAGATCTTGCATCAAGTTTTGGACACCTCAGAAGCGGCGTGATACGTTACGAGGAGGACAAATGTGACTTGTGCATCTTGAGAGAAGACTTTGGGTGTTCAGGTATTAAGGATATTCGAAGCAAAACAAAACAAAAATTCTTACGAAAACCTCAGATCAGGCATTGTTTATTAAAATTATTTGAACAATTCTTTCTAATAAGAAACACCTTCCAGCTGTACATGATTTTTGTAAGATAGATAACATGCATAACTTTTAATGTGTAAATAGGTCTAGAGGGATAATTTCAGAGTTCTGGAGATTAAATTTAGACGTGGCCTTAAAAGCTGTGTGAAATCTGGACCAAAGAGAGTAAGAGGTGATATTTTTGGTTACAAATTCTTTTGTGAGCTTCATGCATTGCTCTCTGGTGCTTGCAGGTGAGGGGCTGACGGAGCGCACGTGAGGGTAGGGAGGCAGCCGCATCAACGGGGCACCTGCCGCTCTCTGTTCTGGACGAAAAGGAAACGCAAGCCGGGGTGAGTTTGCTGAACCCACTGCCCGTTCCGGCACTGCCACTCCTGTCAGCAATGCGTTCCACGCTACCCGCCACGGTACCTGTGTAAGCAACTAGGCCTCAAAATGCCTTCTCAGATGCAACTGCAGATTGATTTACCGTCCGTGGTGTAAATAACCGCATCTCGCACGCAGGGGTACGAGCCTTGCCTTGATTTTAGGTCTCAGAGAGATGTGACCCCCAGGTAAAATATGAGCCACAAATTCAAGCTGTGTAAAGCGCTTTCTTTTAGGTGCTCCTAGGCCTCTACTCTGCATGGATGGTGTTTACTGTGGGACTCTCCTGGCTTGCAGCGTGTGCCCGTTTCCCACTCCCGCACGCACCCCCACAACGCCTGCCTACAAAACAGTTGCAGGAGTTTCTGCTTAAATTTTGTCAGGATGTTGACCTGGGAAAGTCACTTTTTTTCTTTCTTTACCTTGACAGAGTTCTTAAGTTGGTCACATTTTTCTGGGCCATCATTGGCATAGTTGTTTTTTTTTAGAGCATTTCCGTTTTGACGCCAAGCCGTTAACAAGCCAGGTTCAGGCGGAGCGGAGCCCTTGGCCCGCGCTCTCAGCGAGCCTCTCGCCTGTGATTACGGAGCTGGCACAACTGCGCTGTGGAAGCGAGAGGAGGATTTAGGAAGTTGAGGTGAGCCCCTTTCCAATTGCCTCATCGTCTTCCTCGGCTTGTTTGTGGCAAGGGCTGCGCCGAGCCTCGGCCCGGTCTGTGGAATACTTCCTGTTGCTGTTTGTCTTGGATGTTTCGGAGGGGAGACGTCTGACTTTCCCATTTTCCCAGTGTAACTGCTGCCACAGGCTCTCCCGTTTAAAGCTTTTTCAGGGTTGCAAGAGGGCGTTGCAGGGAGTTTGACTCTTTATCTCACTGTCCAGCTCAGCCAGGACTTTTGCTCACATTTTACACCGATTTTCAGGCTGTTCCCGTGGTTCCCCAGCAGTGGGGAGGGCTGGCTGCTCCGAGCGTTCTGCTCATCCCACAGAACAAGCTGACGCGGGTGAGCGATGGTGGAGCAGCAGCGTGTTTCAGGCGCTAAGGCAATGAACAACCAAAACTGAGAAAAATGTGAGAACAAAATGTACTTAAGAAAGTGAGATATCTGATAACGGGCAGATGCAGAGTCAGAATCCTTAACAGTCATTTTTTGTTTCATGGTCGCAGCAGGGATTTGGCTGTGTGAGGACACAAAGTTCATCCGTGGAGCCGTAATAGGTCCTTCTCCAGTGGTGTGGGGGCCACATGGCACCCAAAATGATGGAAGAGCTCGGCTGGGGTGTCAGCCTTCCTAAATGTTTTGGGAAGACCTAAAGAGGAGGTTAAAAGCCCACTGACTCCATGCTGACAAAAGCAAAAGAAGTCGTTTGACGCTAGTGAATGCCATACAAATCTCTCTAGAGGGAGGCAGAGAGCTGTGTCTCCAGGAGGATTTGCTGGTTTATGTGCGCAGCACAATCAGCAGCAACAGAAAAGCACTCTTTGTCAAGTGTGGTTCAGGTGGTGGCACAGGTTATGCTAGTGGCAAAGTCCTTAAATATTCACCTCCATCACTGGCTCAGCAGGATTTTGCTCCTGCAAAAGCCGTACGGCACTTTTCCTGCAATTGCAGCTCTCCGATGGTAGCCCTTCCCGTGCGGAACCAGAGGGTGCTTTGCGGAAACTGGCGCTGAAAGGGGTTCTGCCCAATCAAGGCTGGAAGCCGTAACGTAGTCCAGTCCCCAGGTCTGTGCTTCCAGGATGGTGGCTAATTATTTCACAAACGTGAGTATTATTTAAATGCCCTTCCCGGTATTTTTCCTTCCTCTGCTGACCGTGAGCAGTTGGCCACGAATGTCTTCTCATCCATATTCAGCGATGCCACCAGGTGCTTACCTGGGCTTCATTCACAGAATCACAAATTTTGAAGATTGCTCAGTGTACTCGATGTGAGAGAAAATCCTGCCTCGCTGCAGCTGATGAAAAAACGCTTCTTAGCTTCAGCCCAGATTTTCAGAAAATCTTCTCTTCTGGTCTTCTGGTAAAACACTTATTTTTTTCTTTTTTTAAAATCCTAAACTGGCACAACAATCTAGTTATTAAATAAATTTTACTTAGTATCCAAATTTTTAACAGCAGTATTTGTGTACCTGTCGAGGTCTGTGCTTTTTGGAGATTGGGCTGGACAAGGACACTGCTCCCTGCCACAGAGCCGTTTCACCCATCCTGCACCATGGGAACCCGGCCCCGCTTGCGTGTGCTGGAGCAAGAGGAACTGGTCTGGCACTCCTGCTTCTCAGGTTGATCAGCACATCACGAAGTCCCGTGCGTGAAAATCCAAAGTGCAAAATGCAGTTGACTGCAACGCGCACAATGTGGAGGTCTGCAACTTGTTAGCTGGGAAAAAATACCAGTAAAGGGTGGGTCGCCCAAAAAAAGTTTGCAGAGGCATTGCCCCAAAGTGAGCTGGATGCTGTCTCGATTAAAGGCCTGAAACCTCTACATGTATGTTTGCAGGCCGTGTGTTCTCTCTGGTAACTCAAGTCCTGAGGTGCATTAACTGTTTAAAACCAATTTTGTTGCAGTTAAAATTGAATATGACTGTTAGTCTAGAAAATATGACCTATTTCCTTTTACTAGTTAGCTTTTAAAGGTGTTTTACAATTCAAATGAGCTGTGCAATTAAAGGTGACATTGCCAAAACTGGGCAGACTAAAATTAGACATTCCTGCTGTGTGTTAGAGCTTGGCCCACATTTAGCTCATGCTGTCTTTGGGGTGTACCTGTCTGCTCCAATCTTGGGAGTCAACAGGACACTGAAATGTTCCAGAATCCTGGTCTTTGTGTTTTTCTGTTCTTTCTGTCTCCCAGTATTACCCTGGCCTTCTTTCCCTCCGTGGTATTTGGTGCTCAAACGCACTCACGTGCACACACTCGTGCACGCACACCAGTTTAGCATTTTGTGCATTGAGAACTGGGGAGCATTTTGTGATGATGACACTTCCTGACTTTGCCGCTACAAACCAGGAATGAGAAACAACCCCTGCCTTCCAGCCCCGGCAGCAGGGTGCAAAGCTCTTACCTGCACTCCGGCTGGTGAGCCTGGGACAAAGGGGAGCCCCCGTGGGTCTGGATTTGGGCCGCAGGCGCTGCTGCGTGTGTTGGGCGCCGAAGCTTTAGTGTAACACTTCGGTTACGGGGTCGCTGAGAGAAGGATCATCCTTCCGCCGGGGCGGGAGCACAGAGGAACATGGAGGGTGCCTGGCTCTTGGGGAACGCACGGGAGGTCACAGGCAGCAGTGCACAGAGTTCTTGACGTCCCACCTTCGAAATAACCCTGTGCATTAATTAAATATATAATTGCACAGTGCCCAGCTAATCAGTGACATCATTACCATTAACATGTAACAAGGCAAAGCATCCTGCCACAGTTTGGGAGCAGTGTGGTGGTGTGAAGACACGTGAAAATCTAGTCCATAGCTGAAGGTAAATTAGAAAGGGAAAAGTGAGGAATATCTCCCAGAAGATGCCTGTTGTTCTCTGAGCACGCTGTGGCCGTAAGGAAAACTCTCTTTCTTTTCAGGCTCAGCTTAATGGGCCTAGTACCGGCGTTCCTCAGTGCAGTGAAGTCCTGATTTAGCCCACAGAAAGGCTGGAGGACTTGGGTTAATTCTCCCAGACTGGTTTCATGTCGGTATAACTGGACTGCCTGATGTGATAGTATTCCTTTCTATCTGGAAGGTAAGGAAAAATAATTCTCTTCTTTCTGGCAGCGTGGGCAAGGTTTGGCTATTTCCAGTTGTGTGGTGTGTGTGCACAGATATGCGTGTACACCCCAAAGTCGGGCACAGACAGGGTGTTCGCATTCTGTGGGGCGGAACGGTGCAAAAAACACAGAGTAAAAGAACATAAAGTGTATTTTAAGTTAGCCGGTACAGCTCCCTGGCAAAGCACCCTTATATTCTGCAGTCCACAATAACGTAGTGTTTGCGTGGCGCGTATGAGGTACTAGGTGCTTTACAATGTGCTGTGTAACTTCTGTGTTATAAAATAGCACATAAATACGCTGAAAACTAGCTGTGCTGCCTATCTCTGCCTGAAATGCCTTTCCCGAAGTATCGTTGGAGTGCTAAAGCCCAACACATGGAACATGCACAACCGTCTGATTCCAGGAGCAGTGAACTTTTTTAAAAAAAAAAAATCTAGTCACTTTTTATGGCACCAGTTACAAGATCCAGCTCTTTTCGCACCGGGCCAGTCGTTTGAATCCAGACCAGGTTGGTAGTTATGTCTGTGGAGTGACCTATGGGAACGGAGCTCTTGGTTCCCATCCAGTTCCTAATGGAAAGGTGCCCAAGTTGCTGGAACGAGCGTACCATCTGGCAGCGTCGTTAGTGGTGTCAGCGGCAGGGTGAGCTGTGACGGCCGCGGAGCCAGAGCCCACGCCGCGCTCCCACGGGTGGTCTCCTCAGGTCAAGGCTGAAGCGCAGTGGTGGTGGGGACACAAGGTGCTTCCATTGCTTTGTCTGCTGTGCACAGACACGGAAAACGTGGCAGCGTCACGGTGGCACTGTTCCGACTTGCCTTAGAGTATCGGTGGTTATTAGGTTGCTGCTACAGAGCGAACACTTGGAAAAGTTAACTCTGCTGTCTGATGCCAGATTCAACTCCAACCGTGCGGGGCTCTTCTGTACAAGTAATTCCTGGAGTGAACGAGATATTTGTGGAGTGTGACAGCAGTGCAAAAATAACAGAAACTAGAGCACGCATGGCTGAGGATGAAGATGATTTACCGCTGGAGCAGCCTCCTGAGGGACACGGTGAACGCTCCGTCTCTTCCAGCCTTTGGACCGAGATTGGTGTCTCATTCCAGGAGAGATGCCACAACCCAAGCAGTTGTTAAGGCTTTGATGGAGACATTACTGCGTGACGTTCTTTGGTGTCCCTGTTTAAGGGGCCACCCGGAGCCATCTTTTTGAGCTGGCCTGAAAATCTATGGACCAGGTGACTCTTGTGGAAAGATTGACACGCGGCAATATTTACTCCAGAGATTTTATTGTCAGCAGTAAAATGCCCTTCTGTTTATCCTTCGGTAGCTGTAGGCTTCGTATCTGAGCTCAGAGCTCTTTTAAACTCTAGGGTCAGTGTGTTAATACTCCTAGTTTAATTCTCTGAGCCCCTCCAGCAGCCATGCTCGCGTGACCCGAGATATCGAGATACGCGCTGGACCCTTCCATGGCGAGCCAAAAGTTCCCGCAGCATCTCACCCCTCCTCTGCCGTCGTGTTGGCAGGTACAAATATGTTCCCTGAGAGAAAGGCGTGTAAATCCCAACTGTCAGGAAACAAAGCCGGTTTTAAACTTTAATAAGCAGAGTAATGGAAATGAAATACAAAGGGAATGAAAAAAAATAGACTAAAATGTTTTTATTTTGGTATTCTGCAGGAAAAAAAGTGTGTACACTAAATAATAAATAAGCCATGCAATGTTTTTACAGCTTCTTTCATATGCGTGAATATTTAAAACATGCAAAAATGTGGAATAGGCATTTACTGAGGACAAGAGAGGAGAACTTATTTTATGTACAGAGAGCGAGATGGGGAAAACAGAGAGATGCATGTTTAATGGATTGCTGTTCGCAGAAGGGAGATATTTCCAAGTGTGAACATATTTGTAGACAAACCAATCTGACAAGTTAGCTTGGGGATGATGAATTACAGCAGAATTGGCCCAGGAAGCAGAGTTGTGTTGCGAGGGCGTTCGCTGGCGTAAACACTGCCTGCTGCGTGTTGGCAGCCGCGCCGTCGAGTCTTCCAGCCGCGCTGGGATGGCTCAGACCCGTTGTGGTACCCGAGAGGTCCTGGGCCTCGGTGGCCATCAAAAGATACGCAGCTTCTTTTCAGGCCTTTGCTGTATTTGAAGAGAGAAGGGATCAATAACTGTGAGCCCTTAAACTGGTTTTCAGGAGGGGGAGAGAGCTCTGGTGCAGGGCTTTTGCCCGACGCCGGCCGTAAGGGCAGAGGGTTTCTTCCAGCATCGTGACAGGTACTGCGAGAGGTCCCATCGCAGAGCGCGCTTCGCGGGACTCCGAATCCTGGTCGCAGGTCTGGGCTCCTTGATGAGGCGACAGCCCAGGGCAGCCCGTGCCGGCCCTGCTCTGCCTCGCCGATGGATCTCCAGGGGTTGCCTTCAGCTCCTGTTTCAGCCGCGTGCTCCTGCCCGAGACCTCGGGCCGATCGCTCCCTGTCCTGTCCCCTCCGTGGCTGGCTTGGCTCCTGCCTTCGCCTTTGGAAGCAGCTGAAAGCAGAGAAAGAGCGGCCTGTTGCCATGACTGGCAAGGGCTCATTATTCACTACTCCATGGCTTATGGTTTAATACTTGTTTAACTGGGTTGGGTTTTTTTTTTTTCTCCTCACTTTTGATTTCTTTTTGCCAACTTTATATTTTAATGTATGTTTTTATGGAAATATTTATAGTGCACATGTTGCATATAAAACACCATCATAAAGCTTTTTTGCTTCAGTCCTGTTGAAATAAATGATGTTATTATTATAATAATTTCATAGGGTTATATCTGTTCTGTAATGAAAAAGACCTGTGGCTGCTTGAACCATCAACCCAGGCAGTTTTTACAGCTTTCTGTAGCTGCAGTGACCTCATGGAGCTGCTGAAGCTTTTAAAATACTCCATTTCCCGGCAAAGGTGGGCATACAAACCAGAACGAGCAGATAGCAGAAACAGGACACTTGCGTGCTGCCGTACGGCCTGTCTGGTCCCCGATGGAGAAGCTGTATCGGCTTAATATCACACACAATGTAATGTTATATTTTACGGTACTTATTATTACCAACCCCAAAGTCACGCTCGCGACTTTACAAGTGAGGTGCCAGGGAAACTGGCCCGGTGTGAATTTCAGGAACCTTCTGCAGAAGGTGCTGTGTGGTCATCCCTCGGCTGGGCGGTACCTGAGGCCTGGGATGGATAAGCCTCGCTCCTCTCCATCCAGAGACAGGGAACGATTTTTGGGCCAGGAGCTTACCTAGCAGCGCAGCATCTATCTGGTAATGATGGAGGATGGAGCTCTGGACCGGTGAAGGACTTCTGTTGACCATGAGTTCAGTCCTTCAGTTCCAGAGACTTCCCACCCACCTTCAGCTTGGCAGACTTGCAGTTGTGTTTCTCAACAAGGATCGGTCTGGACGCGTGCTGGGAGGTGGACACGCTGTGCCTGGGGAGCGAGTATCCGAACAGAAGGATGAGGATGAAATACGCGAGCATCTGTTGGTGTAAGTTTGTCTACATGTGCGTGCATGCGCCCTCACAAGCTTTAATGATAAATTTGAAAAAGGCGAGGTGAACAACTGGAAAGTACTGTGGATTTACAGGAGATTTTAAAAATTAATACTCAAACATGAAAATGCTTTATAGAAGAAAGAAACCTTTTAGTAACTTCTCCATCCTAGAAAAAAGTATGATGAATTATTCAACTGCGCACCTAGGAAACTGATTTGCTGAACAAGTGTAAAATAAATCTGAGGGTGAACTGGTCCAGATCACCTGAGTTAAGAATCCGGCTCAGGAACGATGAGAGCAAAGCTAGATATGGCGTGAGAGTCCCGTAATATTGTTATTAGGGGTGTTCGTTACTCTCATTACCCTTGTGCAGGATGGTGGTGCCAAAGCACCCCAAGGAGGTGGCTGTCGTGCCGGGTCCTTTAGAAAGCTGGCGCAGGAAAGCGCCGTGCTGGCTGGCACAGTTTCCAACGTGCTGGGCCACTGTCAGAATGCAAATGTAGTAACACTGCGTTTAAATTGCCTTTCAGTGCAAGAAAAATAAACACTGAGCGCAAGTCACCAGAACAGCACTGAATTCAGCAACTTTTGTGACTCTCTGCAGCTTGTCCATCCTGTTATCCTGAAGGATTCACCTTAAAATTACCTTTACCTTTGTGTTGGTAGATACCATCGAAGGGTGATCTCAGTGAAGGTAATTCCCTTATTTTTGTCACAGTTTGAAATACTTAGTGCCTCTATGCAACCTTCCTCAGCAAAGTCAAGCGTAAGCTGCGGTCCCATGAGAAGCGGTGAGATTAAATGGTGTGCTAGGAGAGCTTTGCTGGTCAGAACTGGCTTGCCTGTAGAATAGGACCCAAATTTATTCTCTTAAGAAATAAATATCTTCGTTATCCCAGAATAACCCCAAGACACA
>JAAGAY010133093.1:0-13229 GCA_011801015.1 Ardeotis arabs | reverse complement strand
TGGCAGAGGATTCCAAGCAGATCCTTGTAAAATAAAATCTTCCACTTCAAATTGTCACTAAAGACACTGCACTGGGAGAGGAGTGCTCTAGAAATAGCTGTTCCAGGAGAAGTGCCTTCTACATTTTAATCACCGAGCAAGTACAAAGTCATAGAATCATATAAATTATGGTTAGAAGCTGTATCTGAAGGTCACATAGTCTAGCCTCCAGCTCAAAGGGGGCTACTGCCAACAGTAGACCAGGTTAACTGCAGCTTTGCCTTCCTGAGTGTTACAAACCTCCAAAGGTGGAGATTCTGCAACCTCTCTGAGCAAAGTAGAACTCCAGCATGGTCATTTTGTTCTTGGGCAGGAGGTTCAGCTGGTAGTCAGTTGGCATTTCATAAGCACCCAGTTCTAGGCAGAAGGAGGTATTCATCTCTTAGAATGTTAGACAATCAGAAGTTTGAAAGTCAGTTATACAAACATGACTGCAAGCCAGCACAGCTCTTACGGAAACAGCAGAATTTCTTCTCCTTGTTTTGCTGGACCTGTAATGAGGAATTCGAAGCAGCAATCTGAACAAACTACAGCTTAGGCAATGTTTTATCAGCAAAACAGTTATGGATTTGTGATTAACAGTGTATCAACCATGTATTTTAGCACAATTGGCAGTTTTATCCTTTAATCTGCTTGTAAACTCTTTTTACTGGGTTATAAGATAGGCTTTCTCAAAATATGTAAACTGCAGAGGGGGTTGTGTGTAATGTTATACTGAGGTGAGCATCTCTTGTGGTTAATATGATGACATTTCTTCGTATTAGGACTATGGCAACAGTTTGATAAATAATGTAGTTATTGATTTAAATAAAAAGAAAGAGCAAGAACAGAGTCAAGAGTAGGTCAAGCTGGACTGTACTATCATAGTAGTTGGTTTGAGAAGATATTAAAAAGTTGGGATGGACCCAACAAAATCTGTATTGGGGCAAGGAAAGGTACTCAATGGTATGGCTTTCAGAAGTAATTCCTGATTTCTGCTAGAAATAAGACTAAGTACATAGAAATAACAGTGACAGAGATCCTTTAAGATACACTGGGGTCTTTTATCATGTGTAGAAACTCATCAAGACTCTTTCAAACTAATTTCCACTGGAAATTTTGTGTGCCTCTTGCAAGGAAATTTGCCCATGTCTTTTAATTTCAAGAACGAGCAATTGTTTTAAGTTGCAACTCTTATGATTACGGCATATGCCTGAAAATTTACAATATTTATTACAGCAGTGCAGCAAGACTTCCTATCTAGTTGTCAGGAATTCGCCCGCCTGATAGATGTGTGCCTGAGGGCAGGTCTTGCTCTGTGCACCACTTCCCTGCTGAGCCCTGCGGTATAGATCTGCTTATCCAGAGATGGACTTCTCCTTACTGCAGTTGAGTTTGGAGGTTGCCATGAGCATTAAGCAGTTTGAAATGTGTTCTCACGTTTTAATAGCAGCAAGTTCCTGCCCTTCCAGGGCTGGCTGATAATAAAGTTACTGTGTAGAAATAGATAGAGAACAAATGAAGTGCTGCTGAAAAGCTATATTGTGACAAGCGATATGCAGGAATAAAACATTTCCAGGGCCTTCATTTCTGCTGCGTTATGTGAAATGGATGAGAAGCAGTTTCTTTATTCAGTCAAGATTTTTCTTATGAGGTAGCTAGTTCACCAAGGTTGGCTTATAATGAAAACGGGAGGGAAATATCACTGCATCATCATTGCTAGCCAAAAGCAGGAGTGAGTGAAGAGTAGTTCATTCACAACTGAAAAACATGAAATGGCACAGAACACAAGCTTTCTGTTTTATGAGAAAACCTAGGCAGAGGACTTATTGTTCTCATTACAAAGAGGCATCGTACTTGATTCTATGTACAGTCATAGATATTTCAGGTCTCAAAGCTGTGTTAGTATCATTAGCAGTGGCCCTCCCTTGCAATCCAATCCAACTCTGTAGTGCTTGCATCTCTTTATTAATTGAAAAGTAATGACTGAAAGTCTATGTTTCTTTCCATCTCTCATCCCTCTAATGGGTTAAACATCTTCTGTCTTTGTAAGAAATGAATCAGTACAAATGACTGAAACTCCTTGAAATGTACATCATGTTTTTTTTCAGTTAAAGAGGTTTTTTGATGACAACACTTAAGGTGTATTATGTAGTTAAGAATCCTAACCGTCTCCTAAGGTAGGTAAATAATATTCTTTCCATTTACAGATAGTTAAACTGCAGCAAAGAGATGAAGTAGCTTGTCAAAAGCAACACAGCATCATTGCCAGTGAGGAGGCTGGGATCACAAGTTCCTAATGCCCACTGGAGTGTATTTTGAATGCCTGGGCTGCTGTGTCCTGACATAATAATAGGCACATGTGATTTGCATGTAGCCACACAAGTGACCAAGAATGCTGTTTTCTGTGTTTCTTGACTGTTTCCTCATGCCAGTCATAGGCTGTTCATTTAAACAGCACCATTTGCTAATATTTTTATTAGCTCATTGTGTATTTTTTCAAGTTCTCCAAGTTGTGTGTGCCACTGATACACTGAGAATGTCATAAATTGCTAACAAAAGGGCAGGAGTCAACTTCAAGAAATTCCTTCTTGAGACATTTTCTTCACTGGGTACAGATCTCTCTGCACCGTGTACCAAAGACTAGTTGATTGCTTGGTACAGTAAATCAAACCTGTGATGGAATGGGTAATGAAATTCTTCAAAGGGTTGAAATAGTAATTCACTTTCCCTGGTAGGGCTTCTCTTAAGTATGTTTGCTTACCTCTTTTCAGATTGTCTCTATTGATCGTTGTTCAATGCTTTATTTCCTTTTCTCTTTTGCTATTTAAATGTTACTTTGTTTTCTGTGAACAGGGCAAAATAGTTTGTGCATAAAGAGCAGTGTGGAGTATTACCTCTCTGTGTTCAGAAAAATATGGAGACAAATCTAAACAACTAAGTGTGCAAAGTTTAAAAAGGAGAAATACTGTGCATATATGTAAGCACATAAATACATGTGCAGATATAAGTAAAGTCACATGCCTGTGCACACTTTTCCTCAGTCACTCCAGCTGCTCTAGATGCATCTTGTTCACCATTGTATTTATGAACATATTGACTCATGTACATTAACACTTATTTTTTTCTTGTATCAGAGGGGAAAAAATGGTGTGAGATGAGGTTGACATTGTATGATAGGTCCAGAAAGAAAAGGGTTCTTGTTCTGGGTGTTGAATGCTGGAAGAACAAAAGGTCCTCCTAGCTTGTAGTTTTTCTGAACTCTTTGAGCTGGAGCTGCAGGGATTAAGTCCCTACAGCACTCCGACAAGAAAAAGGGGGAGATAGACATCCCAGACACTGGCAAACACATCAGAAGACCTTCATCCAGCATTGTTAAAGCTGCTTGGACTTTGATATGGGGAAAACATCCAGCTGTTTGTGCCTGCTATAAGGAGAGAGGTTTTGTTCTTGCATTGGCTTATTGGTATCCACTAGCAGCCAGCTACGACTGTGCATGCCACATGTGCACATGGCAAGTGTTTGATTTTGTCCAAGCTCTTTTATTGACTTTGAAGACACTTGTGGCCAATACTGCTAAATCATGGCAAAAAGATTGCTGATTGCAGCAATGTTGCATCTCTGGGGTGGCACTGGCGCAGTGCGACCTCTCAGCCCAAGGAGGAAGTTGGCCACTGGATTATAGGGCAGATAATTATCTTCAATGTTTAGTGCAGATATTTAAAGATTGCAATAATTACATGTCAATCTTCTGATGCCAGAACTGGTCAGAGGTAGATAGCAGCCCACTTCCTGATGTGTAGAAACTTCATGTGCCTTATTCCAAAATAATATATCTATTGCTAGGAAAGTATTCTTTAGAGAGGCAGGTGAGAGGAAGCTTATAGGCATTGTTGCAATGTTGTGTAATATAAGAGGTAAACAGGAGACCCAAAGAATCAAGGAAGAAAATTATAACCCACCACTCAAACAGAAGGCTAACTAACTAGCAGACTTGCTAAAAATAATCAGGAATATACCAGAGGATCTGGGAGTGAAAGCTAAGTATCAAAAGCATCCCTTTCTACCAGGGATGGGGATGGACCTTGTTGCATTTCTTAGATTTATAGCTGAAAATGGCACACTGCCTTTGGATTTCATGTCTCCCTGGTGATTGCTGTTGGCTGTGTGGTGCTTCAGCGTTGCATTTTTCTCACTTAGCTCTATGACAGTTTTATATGAGGAGCTCAGTCTTAAAAACTACAGTTGCTGTGCTTCCTTTTTTGCATAGAATATTTTAAAGACAAAAAAACCCCTTGCCCCCAAAATTTTAGTAAGTTCTGTGGGACAGCAGCTCAAAGTCAGTTCATTTTTAGGACAAGATGATTGAAAGTAGTATATTGCCCACAAGGACAGATGCCTTAAACCCTTGATATAAGGCATTATGTCTGCTGGTAGGACAATTAGAGAGACATGATCCTTGATATAACTGCTTCTTGCATTAAAGATTGGGCATAGAGCATTGCTGTTGGTCCACACAACTCCTGACTAACAGTGGTTGAGCTCTGCTAGCTAGCCAAGCCATGCACAGCGTAGCAGAGGCAAAGGATTTTATCTCTCACCTATTCAGGACTGCATGCTTTTTCACAGACCCAAGGACAGGATAAATCTTACAGGGATATAAGGGAAATTCTTATACCTCTCTCCTCTCTGATTACATGGTCAAAGTCACAGCTTAATCATCTTAGATGTGTAATGTGAGAGCTATTCAACACTAAAAGTTAAAAAATCCATACTGCAATGTCACTCTTGTGACATCTGCCACCCATTGGACACTGTATTCAATGGATTGTACAGTGAAATTCTGGTCTCATAGACAGATACTAAATCACTTTTCACTAAGATGAGCAATCTCTGGAGTGGGAGATAGGACAGTTTAAAGCACATGTCATGGTTTCATAAGAGTATCCCTTTGAAACTGCAAGAGGAAGTCTACAGGCTGGCAGAATGTCATTTCTCAGTGAAAAATTAACAGTTGGTCATTATCTTCCCAAAAGTACCTTAGGGTTTTTTCAGCCTGGTACCTGATTTTTGCGCCTCCTCTAAAAGATGGCACATCTAGCCCTTGACATCACACTCGTTTGTCTGCTCAGTCCTGACTCTGAGGTAAGACTGCCATCTATTGAATCCCCAACATTATCTCCTGCAAAATTTAGCTTTCCATCCAAATGCTGACCAACTCCAGTCCTGCTTTGTTTATGAGACCTGACAAAGTTGGAGCTCTCTCTGGCATGCCTACAGGCTAAGTCACCTTGCAAGAAACCATCAAAGATTTAGAAAGCAGCAGCTGAGCAAGAGCTCTCACATTTTACACTGAAAGAAGCCATTATTGAAAGATGCATCATTCCAGAGTTTGGTTGTCAGATGCATTTTTCTAGGGCTTGTCAACTTGAGTAGGATGCAACTGTCTTGCATCAAAAAGAATTTCAGGCACTTGAGGATAACAGAGAGAAAGAGACAAAAATAACTTTCAGAAAACACCAAAATGGAACATGATTAAGAAGAAAAAAAACTTCAATTCAGCTAATTGATTCCTCTCAATGGTTTCTTTCTGCTTTCATTTATATGCAGGAATACTATCTAGTGTAATACGATTCATACTCTGCACAGTAGCAGCAGAAATTTTTAAAAGCACTGGCAGTATGTAATTTTCAAATGCCTCCTCCCTAGACACTGCTTCACCTTAATAGTTTGATAATGTGGAAATCTCATAAGCACAACAGTTGTCATTTATTCTTTTGCATTTCAAGATGTGATTAAGAGCCTACTCCAAGGCCCATGGAGGTCCTGTGTTGAGTGCAGTGGACTTTAAATCAAACTCTGTCATTTAAAGAAGAAACATGACCACAACCCAAGCTCATTTGAACCCATGTGACTCAATGCTCTTTCCTGGATGCCAGCGCAGCAGAGCTATAGTAATTTATCTAAGCAAAGTTGAGGGGCCTTGGGCACCATTGCTGAAGCGTTCTTTGTCAGGCTCCAGGGACCTTTCTTACACTGTCAAGAAGACCCTGTGCTGGCAGATGGTGAAGCACCTGGCCAGCTGTAGACATGCAAGAATCACTAGTAACATAGTGCCTGGTAAGTTTTCAGGCATTGACTCTCCATGCGCTGAGCAAGACAAAGGTCCCTGGTTAAAAGCCTCATTTCTCTTGACATCTTTTGCATATTTGTCTAGAGGACCTCATGTCTCTTGAGCTCCTTCACTGTAAGGCTTTCCTTCTTCAGCAGTTTTCCTTGGAATATTTCCTGCACACAATCATTTTGAATGGTATAATTTCTTTCAACCAAGATCTTAAGTATCACACACTGCAGGATGGAGCTAAGCATTGATGCCATCTAAGCCTAAGTTGTGGATCGCCAGAATATTAAGAGCTCTCATTTTATGTTGCCTTTAATGAAAATGAATGCAGCTCTGCCAACTGAGAAATAAAGTAAATTACAGCCCCAGTTCTCCCTCTTTGCTCTCCCAGGAACTGATGTAAGTTATTTGGGATTGAGTGCTCACAAGGGTGGTGTATTTCCCTTCAGTGATAAAGCGGCAAAGCTGCTTGTGCTTGCAGATCCTTCCCATTGGATTTAGAAAGGATAATACTTTCCTATTCAGGCACCATAAATGAGATAACCCATTACTATCAGAAGGCAATGGAAAAACGAAGGAACAAAGGTTAACCTAAATCTTATGCTAACTTGGCTTTGCCTGGGCACTGGGAATCTACTGTCCCTTGCTCATTTTCTACAGCACAAAGAGCAGAAGCCTCATCTTGTTCTGCACATAATAGTTAGTTGTGGCATTTATCCCAAAGCTGTATGAGCAATGAACTCCTAATGGAGCCTGAAACGCTCAGCCATTGTAATGGGCAATATAAAAGATGCAAGTGTCCTCATCCCTGTTAAGGAGATAAATTGAATGGGTACAAAAAACAAGAACAAAAGGTTCTGGAGTGGATGGAGCAAATGATAGATTTTGCCACAAAGAATATCAGCATGTGTTGGGTCAACATATTGCTCAAAAAGGTGTATCAAAGCACATGACTGCTCATATGTGGACACATATACCTCTGTGTTCTTTCTGTTGGTATTCTTGTCACCTGCTTTTCTCACTATGCAAAGGCAAACATGGGCTTCACCCAGCCTAATCCTGCACAGTGGTCCTGTACAAGGCCTTTCAGCACAATGAAACTACGCAATAACTTCTATCTGAACTGCATCTCATGGGGGTAGGACTGACAGAAAACGACATCAAAACTGAAACATGCTTTTCTTCCTTCAAAATCTCAGTTTTCTCTGTTTACCAGTCATCCTTTGGGCTTTTCATTCAGACATCAATAAACTTGTGCCCAAGTGGCAGGCACCCAGAGAATGATGATGGACCAAGAGCTCATTGTGTGCTGCAAATGGCAGCATCTTGTCCATGGCTTGACTTCGAAGTCTAAGGGAGATCTGATGTCCCTGAGTACACTGGGAAAAAACTGGGAAGTGTAGTTGGGCATTTACAAAAATAGATTTCCCCACTCTGTGTGTGAACTATTAGCCAGGAAAACAACTAACTAGTTAATGTATGTGTTTTATTCCTCCTGGAGCAAGTATGAATATGAATCATTTGTTTATGCTGGACAAAGAATTTACATAACTTTAATAAGGCTTTCTATTAGTTTGTGACAAATAACGAAATGCCAACATATTCATCATTTCAAACCCATTAAAGCTGTCAGCTTTGCAAATGATTGATAAAATGGTCTGATTCAGACTTGCACATTTTATCCCTTACCACAACCACCGCTTCATGTATGAGGCACAGCATTCTCACCAATTTCTCATCAGGGATAAGTAATTGACCAATTAAATCATAGGCCATGGTATCTTGTAGAGTGGAGTTAAATCAGTAATAGTCTAGCTCTGAACAATTTGAATCTTAATGTAGGATAAATTAAGCTCTCTCCTTCACACTTGCCTTCATATGGAGTCCTTTGGTTTGAATAATGAAAAATCTGGATTTGTTAGGTTGGGCTTTAGACCTCTTTACTTTCATGGATATGTTGCAGGACAGGGCTCCTAAAATAATGCCTTCCTTATTTATGGCTGAATGCTGACATCTTGATAGCAGTAAGAGTTTTGCCAGTACGAGGACTGCAGGATTTAATTTTGGAGCTTTCACAGATTACCTTCCCCCAGTAGTTTCAGTTTCCCAGTGGTAAAAGTGGAACTAATATTAGTATTTCACTGGCGTCTAGAGGTTTTTAGCTGTACCAGAGCCCCATTGTATCATAGACGCTGTATAAACCCATAGTGGGGAAAAGTCCCAATCCTACAGAGACTATGGTATAAAAAGGCAAGATGATGCCTAGCAAAAAGGAAATTGTATCTCTCTTTTTCAGATGGGGTATCACTGTTCTCACGGGATAACAGAACAATAACACTGTTTTCTGAAATGTGGAGAAATAAAGCATTTTGCCAAATGTCAAAAAGAAAATATCTGTCGGAGCTGGGAGTTGGTTTCTTGAGTCCCAATACACTACTCTGATAAAAAGACAATCCTCCTTCTCTGTGATTTCTAAACAAGATTTAAATATACCTCTGATAGGCTGTAAATGAAGTAGCATTCTTCTGGTAGATGAAAAAAAGCAATGTGCTGGGCGGGTAACATGCAAAAAGTAAACAGAGATCATAAAAATCATTATCATAAAAATAAATTAGCTTTTCTATTTTTCCTTCTTAATAATTCCTAGATATCTTAGCAAGCCTGCTAAAAATGTAAGAATTGTTTCTGTTTTGACACAGAGCACTCATACTTGGAATATCTCTTTATAGCACTCAAGTTTAGCCTGGATGCTTGGCTAAATAGGAACAAAACAGGTGAAGTGTGTGTTTGAGTGCCTACTGACAGAAGTTATGTGTATGACCCAGGTTTGGTGCTTATGCTCCCAGATCACTTTTATGCATACCTCTGCTGGCAGTGGCTGTTCCCCAACTCAGGACTGAATGTTTTCAGGAAAGTCCCTCCCTGAAATATGCAATAAACTCAAATGCTGATTTTTAAATCGAGCGCGTGCCCAGACATGTTTCCACACAGAGGCAGGGACTTCAGCAGGGGACTTTAAAAGGCACAGTTAAAACCATAAAGTCCCTTGAAAAAATAAAATTCCTTTGTGTTTTTCAAGAAACCTCTCTGCTGATAAAACATGGCTTATCTATTCCTAACCCATTCCCTGGGTACAAGTCAGACAGCGCATTCGCAGGAGTGGTAGGGCCATGAAAAGCCCTGCCTTGGGTTACATTCTCCACTGAATCCGTGGAGCTGCCACCCGACTTCCAGTTGTGGAGAATTAGGTTTGATGTCTCTCGGCAGTTGCAGGGGCAGATGAGGAGGGAAGTAACGCTGCTTCTGCTCCACTGAAAAGATTTCCTGATGACAAAAGTGAAAACATCAGCTTTGATTGTGGTAGGGCTTTTCCCAGCCCAGCATGGAAGAATGAGTTATTGAGCAATTCTTTTTGGTGCTCTGTGAACTTTTTGTAGGTGGTTCACGTGCCTGTACACTGAGGAAGGAACAGACTTGGCCTTTTACAGCACATCAGAAGAGGCTGATTGCTTTTTTGGAGGGAGCGTGCCCAGACACCATCAGGGGATCAGTAGTAACCAGCTGGTGAGAGGTATTTAGAACAGAGGCACATTTGGAGATTAAGTTTTGACTGTTGTACTGATGGCCTTCAGCCTCGTTGCCTTAATGGGGCAGACTTGGCAGCACAGAGGAGCAGGAACACCTGTCTGTTGGCTTTCCCAACTCTGGCTTGGACACCATATCATTTGAAATGCTGGACATCTGCTGCTGGACGTTGCTCTTGTGAGCACTTGTATACATTTTCAAATAATTTCTTATGAGATAAATGCAAAAATCAGCTGGGGCGGGGTGTCAGGAAGTAAAAACTGAGGGTGAACACCTTTGCCTCTGAAGTGATCAATGAGCTTGTTTAGAAAAAGCTGCAGAACAGTAAGTGAAATGGGTCTCAGCTGTGCTGCACGCTAGGCTTGTGCCGAATCTGAAAACAAGATGTGAAAAGCACCTGCATTTAATCAGTCTGTGGAGAGCTGACTGAGCTTTATCAAGACTTCTGATCAACTGCTGGTGCCTAACAACACACAGGGAGGCACTGGGAGTTGTTATGTCACTGGCAAGATATAATGGCGTTATTAATTTAATGCTCTTTAGATTGTTTAATTTCAAAATTCAGATTTAATCAAATGTCAAACTCACTGTCCAAATTCCTAAATTAAACATGAATTGCTTGGGAGATTTTCCAGAACTGTTGTTTGTTGCATCAACCCCACTGTCACTTTTATTGGTCGTAGAAGCAACCATTTTGCAACAAGCTAATTTGGCCCTTGCTACAGGAGCCGGAATAGCTGCCTTGAGACAATCTGAGCCCATTTTCTGTAAGAACCTGCGATTTTTAATAACATCATCAAAGTCATTTTGGTGGAGGCTGAGCGGGAGTGGAATAGAAACCAACAAAAGGAAGGGTAATTCCCATTCTCATTATGGCATTCATTTGGTCTCCGTATCTTGCTAGTTGTTTGCTTAATGACTGTCATCTCCTCCATTCTCCCTAGAGTATTCACGTTTGTCTCTGTTATAAGAAGTGAGTCATCTAGGTTAGGTGTCTTCATTGCATAAAAGCATCTACAGAGATCTAAATGTAAACACCAGGGTTTTGTTTTGCTGGTTAAAATCATGCTATGGGATTCAACTCTGCAAATCGTGTGCTATCTAAAGTCTCTTTGTAACATCTTTGTGAAAAAGGGAAAGACTAGATTTAGAATATGAATCTATATAGTTATTTGTTAACAGATGAAACTCTGGAGCAACTTTTTTATTTGATCTGTACTGGAGTTTTTGGCATAGTGTTGTAGGTATCTGAATGCTACATCACTGCAGTCTGGTTCCTTGCTAACAGCAAGGCTTGTGTGAGCTGTGTGCTGCTGAAAAGCTTGTCCCTTTTCTGTGTGTGAATGGTTCACAACTGAAATACAAGTGCATCTGGTTTTTATCCACTTCCCTCCGTTCTGGCACTTTGTAACGGCATTGAGGATGGGCTGTGGGACAGCAGCTCCTCTGGATTAGAGTACAAATGCCATGTGTCTCCCCCAGTCGCCTGAAGAGGAGAAGTATTTGGAGCAAGGGTTTTGCATGAGCCCATTTTATTTGCATAAATGCACGTGTTATCAGAACAACTTTCTGTACAGTGTGGTTTCTGATCTTTTGTAAATCCAGAACAGCTGAAACAGATTTATTTCATACTTTTCTTAAGCTAATTGAAAACATAATTTAGTCCTTAATGAAGAACATAAAAATGAAATGGTCATTAAGTAAAGTCTCTTAAAATAGCAAGTGACATTGTGCTAAGTCCAGAAGGGCTTACAGAAACACACTGCTGCTCCTCCCTTCCCAGGATCACAAACAGTGCAAACCCCCTTGCTCCATAAATAGGCTTAAGAAATACCATTAGTACTTAGAGTTTTACTGCATTTTTGCCTAGCTATGCCTCCTTTTTTTTAGCTTGTTTATTAAATAGTATTCAACAGATTATCTTTTAACTTTTCTTAATAAAACCAGCTGGGTATAGTTCACTTATTCTGTTCTTGGAGTTACTGGAGGAAAGGCAGTTACAATTGTGTTGTGTTTTTGCGGGATGGATTTTTAATACACTCCTAAATTTTGGCTGGACCCATGTACTCTTTATGCTGAGAACACCAGGACTCATCTCCCAAATCTATTCAGAGACTGTCAGTGGTACCAAAAAACATCTGTTCTGGTCTGTGTAAAAAGAGGTGAATCTTCACTCCAACACTCCAGAGAGGTACTTGGGATGCTTCATTGTAGCAGTCGTAGCATTCGGGTATGGATGGGACTCTTGCCGTTGTCAGATCTATTGCAGCAGGATGTGACTGAAATTTTATCAGCCTGGACCAGTAAAAGTGTGTGTGTTTGTGTGTAAGATGTGACTTCACTGGGTTCAGCTGAGCTGTTGAACAGTTTCAGAAGCCAGTAGACAGCTGCTGCTTACCTTCTCCTTACTCCTGTTGTCATTTTTGACCTGTTACATTAATTTTGTTTCAGCCTTGTTTTCACCCAAAGGTGACTCAGTCTGATCACTGGCACCTGGGGTATGTGGCGTGAGAGGGAAGAGAAAGGAGGAGGGAGAAAGGAAGAGGAAAAAGAGCTGGCAGTGTGGTCAAAACAAGATGGTATAGGAGTATATTTGGGGGATGACATCTTGATTCTGAGAATATTTTATACCCTTGTAATTCTGTGTTTATGAGTTAAGAGCCTGCAGTGAATACTGTTTAGTCGCTAACATGTAACAGCTAAAATGTGTTCTGCTAGTGCTGTAGAAAGCTGTGTCCCAATAAGAATGTGTTGGAGAAACAAAGTGATGTTCTGAGTCCTGAGCAGGACTTTTCTTTTTTCCTGAAGGGTAATGAAATCTGAAAACCAGAGAAAGCTGTTTTGGTTTAATGTTTCTTGCTTTAATGTGATTCTGGTAAAGAGCAGTATGGGTATGCTGTGAAGTGGACGTACAGAATGGGTAATTTAATTTTGTTGCTGTTGTAATCTGCTGGGCATTTTTCCAAAACAAGAGTAGGGAGTAACTGGCATATTTCATTACAACTGCCCAGATGACTAGGAGGAGATTAAGCCTTTAATTACAAGATGGAGCATCTTGAGCCAGTGTTACAGCTTATGGCTGAAGCCACAGCCAATCCTAGAAAAACCTAGAGAGTCTCAAATAGATCACCTGTATGTACCTGTGTGATGGTTTAGCCCGAATCACCACACAGTTTCTCACTCACCCTCCCCCTTCCCAGTGGGATGGGGAAGAGAATTGGGAAAGAAGGAGAACTCGTGGGTTGAGATGAAGACAATTTACTAAAATAACAAGAAAAAACTACAATAATAGCAGAATATAAGGATATTAAAATATACAAGGTGAACAATATATGTTTTCTCACCACCCGATGTCCCAATGACCGATACAGCCTGTCCTGAGCAGCGATCACGGAAACAAAACTGAGCGGCAAGCAAAGGAGCAAAAGGGAGCCAGCAAGGTAGAGGGAACAATGCCAGCAAAACGAGGAGGAAAGATGGATGCCAGGAAGGCACATACCCACCC
>JAAGAY010133092.1:0-29050 GCA_011801015.1 Ardeotis arabs | reverse complement strand
TGCATGCAACTCCTCCCACTGCCGCTGACGACTGTAACTCCGCCTGGGGATTGCCGCTCGTCTCTGCTTCCTCAATCTGCCTCAGTCCTGTCTCAGCCTCTGTCGAGTTCACTTCCTCTTTATCTCCCGAATCGGCAGGGGGTTGGTTATTCGTGCCACCCAGTACCCGACGAAATAGTTCGTGAGCGGAGTTACAGGGCTCACCCTTAAGTCCTTTACCCGGTTGTATCTCACTTTTAAAAGCAAGGCTTATGCTCCCGGCTTTGTCATTATGGGAGATAAAGATCCTCTCGGGATCAGAACAAGACATTGCTTGCACAGCAGCAGCAGCGACCGTGGTCTCCGCTTTCATGTGTTTTAACATATTTAACACAGTCCTCCAGGTGGAACCCAGCGGCAAGGTATCTTTGCCTTTACCCGAGATTGTCTTTTCCCACATTAAATCGCCCATCTCTCGCCATTCCTCTGTTGCAAATAATAATGGGGGGGTTTTCATAAACCCATTTTCACGTGCCCACACAAAGAGCTTATCCAAGTCCTTTTCTTTCACTGCTTCCCCTTGCTTAGCAAGGATACTTAAGAGCAGTTTTCGTGCCGCCGCAAATTCTAACTCCATGCTAGCGGTCTTACAGGGCAGGGGGAAGGTAGCGACCCTTCCTACCTGGATGCCATCGCCCGTCGGATCTTACTCCAGCACCTCTGCCCGCGGTCCTCCTCGGCTCCGATCCGTGTGCAACGTTTTCTTCAATAACGCCGTGCCAAACACGAATCCTCAGGAGCTTTTCTTGACAGGGAAACCACTAACCTCGCTTGCCTGCAAGCGAGTGTCCCTGTTCGGGCGCCAAATGTCGGAGGACTCCCCGAATATTCACTGATTCCTCACAGAGGTATGGGTGAACTTCGTTTATTTAGGGCTTTGTACACACAGTTATAGGGTCTGCAAGGTTGCACGCAGGGGTAAACTTATTGCTATTGGATACAAGGTTCGTAGCACGCGCTGATACTATATACTGATTGGATACATGCAAATATACACGAGCATCTTCGTCTTCTTCCCCACCTGCAGTTAGCTTATCTTGTTTAACATTCCTTTCTGTTTATCACTTACAGTGCTGTAGCTAAAGGCTGGGTTGTGCAGGCAGGCCTCAAGCAGCACAGCATGTCCCTGTTCATGAATATTCTCTACAGCTGTCGTGCGGGACAGTGTCAAAAGCTTTGCCCAAGCCCAGGTAGATGACATCCGTTGCTCGTCCCTTGCCCACCAATGCTGTCACCCTGTCATAGAAGGCCACCAAACAGGTCAGGCACGATCTGCCCTTGGTGAAGCCATGTTGGCTGTCACCAACCACCTCCTTGCTCTCCATGTGCCTTAGCATGGTTTCCAGGAGAATCTGCTGCATGACCTTGCCAGGCACAGAGGTGAGGCTGACCGGCCTGTAGTTGCCCGGGTCCTCCTTGTTCCCCTTTTTTAAAAATGGGGGTTATGTTCCCTCTCTTCCAGTCATCCAGGACCTCACCAGACCGCCACGATTTCTCAAATATGATGGCCAGTGGCTTGGCAATTTCATCCGCCAGTTCCCTCAGGACCCGCGGATGGATCAAGTCCCATGGACTTGTGCACCTTCAAGTTCCTCAGATGATCCTGAACCTGCTCTTCGAGTACAATGGGCGGTTCTTCATCTTCGCAGTCCCTGCTTGTGCCTTCCACAGCTTGGGTGGTGAGACAAGAGCCCTTGTCAGTGAAGACTGAGGCAAAAAAGTCATTGAGTACCTCAGCTTTCTCCATGTCCCGGGTAACCAGGACACCGGTTTCCTTCTGGAGGGGGCCTACATTTTCCTTGGACTTTCTTTTGTCCCCTACATACCTGTAGAAGCTTTTCTTGTTGCTTTTTATATCCCTGGCCAGATTCAATTCCGTCAGGGCTTTAGCTTTCCTCACCCGATCCCTGACCACTCGCACAGCCTCTTTGTAGACCTCCCAGGCTACCTGTCTCCGCTTCCACTCTCTGTAGGCTTTCTTCTTCACTTTCAGTTGGTCTAGGAGCTCCTTGCTCATCCACGCGGGCCTCCTGGTCTTTTTGCCCGACTTGTTCTTCGTCAGGATGCACCTCTGCTGAGCTTGGAGGAGGTGCTCCTTGAATGTGGACCAACTTTCCTGGGCCCCTCTTCCCTCCAGGGCTGCTTCCCATGGCACTTTGCCCATCAGGTCCCTGAGGAGGCCAAAGTCCGCCTTCTTGAAGTCTAGGGCTGAGAGCTTGCCGTGTAGTTTCCTCACTGCCCCGTGGATCTTGAACTCCACCGTGTCATGGTCGCTGCAGCCAAGGCTGTCCTTAAGTTTCACATCCTCCCTGTTGGTGAGTACAAGGTCGAGCATGGCACCCCTCCTCATCGGCTCCTCTATCGCCTGCAGGAGGAAGTTATCGTCCACGCATTCCAGGAACCTCCTGGATTGCCTGTGCCCTGCCCTACCAGGGCTTGTGACCGCTAATCTCAAGCAAATCTTGATATGCTAATCTCAAGCAAATTAGTAGAGGAAAGGAGCAGCAGAAGAGGTAGAGCAGATAAATTTCCATAGCTGGCAGTAGATATATACCTAAAGATTGCTAGAAGATCTGAGAAATAAGCACCTGGAGAGGCTAGGTTATTTTTATTTTTAAAAAACCCCAAACAATCTCAGCCCGCAACAACCAAAATAATCGTTAAAAAACTTTTAATTTAGAAGCATAACTTCTAAATGTCACCACACAACAAAGAAAGATTATGTTAAGCATGACAGTCAGAACGCCATTCTTCCCACAGGGCACACCATGAGATCACTGAACAAATAAGTGTCTTTTCTCCTCTGGTGAATGTGTGGCCTGATTATCAAAGGGTATTTTGATGGCTGTTCCCGAGGACCTCATGATCTTCAGTGGTTTTTTTTCCACCACACACCTGCGAGAGATGCTTGGTGCACTTGTGTGAGCAGAGATCTTGCCCTGGAGTGGTGTTATGAGGCACGTATCCAGTGTCAGAAGCACTCCTGAGTTCTTCATTTAGACCTAACCAGAAGGACTACAGTGAAAAAAATGTCCTAATTGGAGATGCTTTTGCTTTTTCATGCGGTATAGCAACATACAACTGTTCGCATCTACAAATCAAACCTGCTGTTTGTTAGGGGGCTTAGGTTTGGTCAAAACCAGGAAAAAATTCAATTAATGAAAAATATGCACAAGTCATATAATTCCAGAAGTTTTTCTGCCTAATTTCAATTCCTGCCCCAAAGAGTGGGCTTTTCAAATTAAAAAAAAAAAAAAAAAAGAAAGAAAGAAAAGAAAAATAAAAAAGTATCAGCAGAGATTTTGAGATGGAGATACCTTTTTATCCCATATTCCTTCTTGGAAATGCCTGAAGCATATTGGTTGAAATTACAGTCATCAGCACTACTTTACGATAATCACCAATTCATGCTGAGGCAGTCTTCTGGCATAGAATATTTCAGCCTAAATGACTCAATTTCAGAAAAGGCCAATCCCATTGAGAACAGGATCTTGGTGAGTAATGAGAATAGGCAGTGCTAGCAGCCCTGTCAATAATATGATTAAGAATATTACAACTAAAAGAAGTTTAGAAAAGCGGATTCACTTTACTGAAGTAAATTACATAAACTTGCAATTCTGTTGATTTATTGCAATGGTACCTTGTAATGTTTCTCAGACAATGTTGTAGTTACTTCCTCCAATAAAAAAGGGCTCAAGAAAGCATTTGGGTTGAAATAGCTGTAAAATAGCTACCCTTTTAAGGAAAATGCTGGAGCCAGGAAGAACAGAACAAGGACAAAAATTGCTCTGCTGCTTTAATTTAAAGTAAGCCCATTTCTGTTCAGGTTTACTGCCTGCTATTGGACATTTGACATGACTCATAATTTCTTCCTTCCAACCAGACTTTTTGCAGCAGCAAATCTAATTATACCTTTATAAGGTATAATTCTAATTCAATATACCTTTATAAGGTATAATTAGAACTTTATAAAGAAATACATGAATTGCTGTTTTTAGTATAAAAAGTAAGACTTGAAAAGTAAAGATTAGGAAGATGAGAAAAAAACATACTCCCAAAACATGAAGATTTTGACAGCATTTTTTCTTAATACTTATTTCCACATACTCTGGTGCTATCAGAAGGTGAAACCTGTTGACTGCTGAAAAAAAAATGGTATGAGGGGTAATGAAAACTTGATTTCCCTAGTCTGCTTTGCTACCAAGCCTCTTGGGCTAACTCTGAGTCTGATCTAGACCAGGAAATAATTTTTAAAAATTAACAAAACAGTCTTTTGTCATCCTCAGAGCAATGGTAAAGAATATAAAGCACTTAGCAGACATAACCCCAGAGTTTCATAAAAGACTCTTCGTGCACTTGTAAGTGCCCTGTAGCTGAATGAGGTCAGTTTTTCTGCAGCTCATGACCGGAAGAGTGGAAGTCATTTGCTAATTTGAATTATTTAGTGTTTCACAGGGAAATTTAAGTTGTAACTTCCCGCACCCTTCCCTCTGGCATACTCATAGTGGTCTCTTCGCATCTGTCATTTCACACCACTGCATCCCAGTGCTGCTGTCTCAGCTTTTGCGAAGCAGCAGCTGACTGGGAGTCCAGGATTCGTCATCTCTTTTTCTTCATTGGCAGCCATGCAGAATTGTGGCTGAAATAGGTGCAAAAAGTCCTGCTGACTTCAATGGGATCAGCATTCATCCTGGTTAAAATGTCAAAACTTGCTTCAGAGCACAAAGGAGCTGAAGAGCTAGCCGCAGATGGCAAGGACAAGCCTGCCTAATCCCAGCTTGATGCAGTTATCAGAAATACTGCATAATGCAAGAGTTTCAGGATAAATTAAGGAGGAATTCATATGAAGTCATTCAGGAAGATTACTATTGTTGTTATTTTTCATGCTAGTGGACATCTTGCTATTTATGAAACATCTGTCCATGATTTTTGCCCAAAAATGTGATCTTATTTATGAGCAAGCACTTACCATAACACTTCTCAGTAGTGAATGCAAAATCAGGGCTGGAGCTCCAAGGGCTTCCTTCTAATCTTTGCGTAGAGCAAATTTCTTGACTGCCTGGAGCTAGATTGCTATAAAACCAGTACAGGTATCAACCTCACAGGCTGAGGTCAGGCAGGGCTTGTTACACGCTTTTGAGCTGTGAGGAAAGGCCATCTTCCAAGACATAGAATCATAGAATGGTTAGAGTTGGAAGGGACCTTCAAAGGTCATCTAGTCCAACCCCCCTGCAAGGAGCAGGGACATCCCTGACTAGATCAGGTTGCTCAGAGTCTTATCCAACCTGGCCTTGAATGTTTCCAGGGATGGGGCATCCACCACCTCTCTGGGCAACCTGTTCCAGTGTTCTACAACTCGCATTGTGAAAATTTTTTTCCTAATATCCAATCTAAATCTACCCCCCTCTATTTTAAAACCATTACCCCTCGTCCTGTCACAACAAGCCCTACTGAACAGCCTCTCCCCATCTTTCTTGTAGGCCCCCTTGAGGTACTGGAAGACTGCTATAAGGTCTCCCCGGAGCCTCCTCTTCTCCAGGCTGAACAGCCCCAGCTCTCTCAGCCTTTCTTCATAGGAGAGGTGCTCCATCCCTCTTATCATCTTCGTGGCCCTCCTCTGGATCTTCTCCAGCTGGTCCATGTCCTTCTTATGTTGGGGGCTCCAGAACTGGACACAGTACTCCAGGTGGGGTCTCACCATGTTGTCCTGCTTCCCTCTTCCAATCTATTTTAGCAGCCATCCCCATCAGAGGTCTACTGGAAAAGTCCAGGCAGCCATGACAGTTCAACAGATAAGAGGGAAAGGGTTCAGAAGATTGTAAAAGACTTTGGTTTTTGGCCAGGAATAGTCCTTCCTTCCTGGGTCTGGCTGGAGAATTCTCCCTCGGCCCAAGTCTCCAATGTGATGGGTGTTGTGCACCTTAAAAATGTCTGAAGGAGCTTCTCACATAAAGGAGGACTTTCCAAAACCCTCCAATGAGAGCAGACTGTCTTCTGGAGCTCACTCTGAGCAGGCACAGTGCCTGGGGAGATCCCGCTGGTGCAGGAGGCCTGGTTTACAGTTGGCCAAGCTGGCGCAAGCAGTGACCAAGGCTGCTAGCTGTTGGAGATGGGTGTGCAGGAAAGAGCAGGGAAGAGGGCTTGGGGGCTCTCACAGCTCCTGACACATTTTTAAGGATTAAGTTCATGTCATCCTCAGCTAGTCCAGTGCCATTGCATCCATGCTGCCTTTAAGAAGAGTGTATGAATTTGAGGCAGGCCACCTCCTGTGTTCAAGTGTCCTTGGGGACCAAGGCAACTGGGGCATTTCAGAGAAGCCAGGATGAGAAGAGCATAAAGGCAGTGTTGGAGCCTGGGACTGATCACAAGCTCTTTTTTCAGGTAATAGAGTGTCCCAGGCACGCCCTGGGAGACCACTGCAGCTGGAGTAATTTAGATAAGCCTTCACTCATTTTCAGGATATTTTTACACAGAGTCCATGTGATTGTCGAATTAGTGTTTAAAACTAATAGTTCCTAGGCTCTACCCAAAGTATTGAGCACAGAATTTGCATAGCCAGACATTCAGACAATAGGAAAATATATGAAAGTTTCCATTTTACCATTTCCCAGCTGAAGATTAGTAAAATGGGTAGCAAATTTTGCACCTCTCCCTGTTGTTTACTGATGTTTGTGACTGTTAGGCAATGCAATAACACATCTGCTGAAGAAATGGAAATATTTAACTGCTATCAACTTCCTAAGCAGTACCAGGTGGGTTATATTCAGTCAACTGGCTTACACTTGGCTTATCATTGCTATTAAGCATTTTACACAGAATAAATTATAAAGGTCACTAAGCCTAGTTGGATTTTAATGGCAATGAGTGCAACAACCTTGTATTATCAAATCATAATTCTGTATGTGCAATCAGATACATTTTTTTCCAGTTCCTGATAATGGTATTTTGCAAGCACTGATAAAGACACAGATTCCACTTACTTTCTTTTCATGTAGAAAAGATGTAGAGATTTCCAGTGCCTTCAGGACAATGTGCTCCTGAGTGTGTTATAAGATTGAGAATGTTTGTGGCTGTGATCTGTTACTCAGGGATTAGCCCAAAGGAAACAACATTTAATTGATCTGCATACTAAATGCAACATCCATTATTCACACTTCTTCAGAGAAATAAACGTAAAACATCTGACTTCTGGAATAAAATTTTCTTTGAGATAACTTGTGAATTCTGATAGCAGTTTATGGTACAGATACTGCTCATCATTCTGTAGGCTTTGACAGGACTTTCTGAATTAGGCAAAAAGAGATGAACAGGCTAACTTAATGAAGTCCTAAGGTGGGATCTTAGTTAATAAACTTGGAAAACAAACTGGCCAGTTCATCTAACATGTGCAACTTCAGAATAAAAGCTCACAGGAAAGCTGTGAAACTTTATGTCTAAAAGAAAGAAATAAATCGCTTACATCTAAGAGCTTCTTGCAATATAGAATCAGAATCATAGAATAGTTTAGGCTGGAAGAGACCTTTACAGGTCATCTAGTCCAACCTCCCTGCAACAAGCAGGGACATCTCCAACCAGATCAGTTGCAATGCATTGCAACAAAATATATAATAAAAGGAATGCATTATTTAGTGACTTTAAAGACTTTATTTCTAAAAGGGCAAACATAAGGAGTATTTTTGTTTCTTTTTGAGATAGGATGTTTTGTATTTAGAACATGTAGTGTAATAGCATGCAGGAAAATACTAAAAGGCTTTACAGATAATACAATCTTAAAAAACCCCAAAGTTTAAAAGTAAAAATCTGCTATAAGTTACACAGAATTCTATTAGAATTATATGCATTTGGTAAGGGAGAATGTTGCTTGGTTTTTTTTTTTCCCCGGAGAAAGAAAGAGAAGGATTTTGTACTTAAGGAGAACAGCTTGGGACTCACTTGGCTTTTCCCAAATATCTGGTGGTCTGAAAGTATTTTAGCTTTATAAAGGAACACCTGGCATTTGAGTCAATTGCCCATGCAATATGTCTGGTACCTTTTGAGTGCTCTGGGATATCCCGGCTACCCTCCAACATCTAGCGCTCTCTGTCTTTAACTCCAAGGAAGGAACCATTGCCCAGGTTTGACACGACACACCTGTGCAACCTGGGCTTAGACTGCTGCAAAAGAAACGTAGAAAGGTAAAAGTTAAGGACAGGATAGGACCATTGAGATGGGAGCATCTATAGCTCAAGCAGCCAGAGGCAGTCACACACTGAGCACTGAAAGAGAGTAAATAAGAGGAAATAAGAACAACACAGAACTCTGTTTATTTACCTGAATGTTTTCTTAGCAAAATTAATAAGCACTTACACAAGGAAATAAGAACTTTCCATAAGGAAAGTAATCTCCAAATCTCACTCTGTAAGCTGTAATGAATTCTGTGATGACTAGACCACAAGAGAACCAAATCTGCTGTTTTAAGATAAAAATGTAGGCTTGGAAAATGCAGCCAGAATCTTCAATAAAAGTTATTTCAGGGATACAGAGAATGCAGTTCTCCGGGGTGTGGACTTGAGAGCTCAGAAACCCATACATATGCTTCACAGTAGTTAATTTATGTATGAAAATAGCGCACAGTGCAATAAGTCCAAAGAGGCTTTCCTAAATACAGCTTTTTGTAGATTTCGCTTAGGTAAAGCCAATGCCAAACATGGGATATTTTGTCCATTTAACCTTCATAGCAGAAATTTTTAAGGCATTGCCCCCAGTTTGCATGTTACAGCAGAAGCAGTAACGTGCAATTCTGTTAAGAATTTACAAAAGCAAATGTAACATACAGGACATTTAGATAATCAATACGAAGGACAAGCTTGTGAAGCTTTGAAACCAGTCTACAGTTTAATAGATGAATATATTACCTCAACTGAGACCCTAGTCTGCTGTCCTGGAGTCGCAGCTGAGGGGTGCAGGTTCTGCACGATGCTCGGTAGAGACTCTTGAGCGAGTTGTCTGCTCTGTGTATGAGCAATAACTTGAAGTTTTCATTGAGAACTAGGGTTTATATAAACTGAAAATTTAGGAGAAAGATATTAAGAATAAGATATAATGGCAAAAAGATTAATACAGTAGCTTTTGGATAGCTAAACAGATATTACAGATAGATAGTTATTTCTATAAAAACAGCATAACTCCAAATTAGAGGACATATTGTAATATAATTACCTTCAGAATAAAATGCCATCAGCTATTTTTAAATTCTAAAATTTGTATCAGAAACAGTTGTCAGTGCTGCCAGCACAATAAAACTGCTCTAACAACACTGTTCACATCAGTAAAAAACCCCATGGAAAAAAAAAAACCCAAAGTTAATAAATTAAGAGCCTTAATAGGTTTGCTTCTATTAGAAATTACATTGTATTTTCTTTATCCTATTTAAACTTCCTAGTGTTTTTTGCATTCCATTAACTGCCAACGTTATTATAAACTTGCCTGAATACTGTAGTCAGTAGAGGAACTTTCTTCTGGTGGAAAAGACGTATTTAGTTTGATTTTTACTGATGTTCTCATGAGACACCAGCAATGCTCTTTCAACCTAATTATTTGGAGCAATTTTCTATGTTTTCCTATCTGGGAACAGCTGCTTCTGTTTGTCTTCCAGAGATTCCACCAGAGTTTTTATTTGGTAATAAGAAAAGGACCAATATGCCAAATGTTATATTTAATAAGGATGTTAACATTTCTGTTGCTGAAGGATTTTTATTTTGCTGTGTTCTAATCTGGTTGAGGATTCCTTCTGCCTTTGCACACGATCTAAGTGCTAAGTAAGTCTGGCAGACAATCAAGTCTTCAAAGACATCTAGACACCTTCCTGGGATTCAGGATCAGGCTCCATTCTGGACACAACAGCAGTACATGCATCAGTTTTTCTACTGTTTTCAACTATTTGTGGGGCTCCTTCATGAAGCAATGGAACCTCTTAATCTGCTCTGATTCCCAGCATTTCTACAAAATTTGTCCTTTCCTGTGACCTGAGCTGTTCATTTTAGCTTCAAGTGCTGCTCTACTTTCAGCATCCATTTATGATTTCCTAATTACCAACAGGATCCAAAATCCTGACTGCCCTTTTTGCATGCTTTCAATTTGCCTTTAGCAAGCCTGGAAGCTTCTTTCTTTTTCAAATTTAGTTCCTTCATTAAGCACAACTGCCTTCCCTTCCTCTTAGTTTTCAGTTGTACAGATAAAGATTTGAATTAGTAATCCGGGTAAATAACTAGGTGTCCTGGTTCTGGCTAGGATAGAGTTAATATTCACCTGAGCTGGGTGGAGATCTGGAGCTGGTAGCCCCTATGGCTGGGGCACCCAGCTGGGATAATTAACTAATTAGCTAACAGCTGGGGTTAATTTACCCAAATTAGCCAAAGGGCTATTCCATCCCATCTGACATCATGCTCAGTATATAAGTGAGGAGGGTGCTAAGTGGAGCCTCCTGCTACTTGGAAGAAACTGGGTGTGGAGATTTTTTGTAAGCCATTATACTGTATTTGTTTTCCATCACTGTTTTGTTTTCTTCTGTTATTGCTGTTAAATTTACTTTTTGTTCAATCTCAATCCATGTGTTTTTGCTGGTGTGGGTTTTTTTTGTTTACTAATTCTCCCTTCTGTCCTACTGGAAGGTGCAGGGGTGGAGGGGGGCGGGTGCTGTGAGAGAGAGACTGTGTAGTCTGGTCCCAATCGGGCCTGAACTACAACACCAGGCAAAAACTCACAGCAGAAGTCTGTGATTTTGGGATCTCTGTTTTAGCATCTGGGGCTTTCAAAGCAGGAACTACTCTTTGAGAATTTCAAGTTGGACAAAGGGATGAAAAAGATTTATTCACCAAAGATACTAGTGTAGCTAAATAGAGCAATTGAGGTGGAGGACCTGTTATCACCAGCTCTAACCTCAGAAAACTTGAACAGTTATTGCTTAACTGTTTCTGAGGCCACGGTATTGGAAACGTGACAGACCATGTGAAATATCTATTACCACTCACTCAACATCATGTATCAGATTACTAACAAGTATTTAATTTATGTGCTCAGTCTGTCCATGACTCAAAAATCCATTTGTATTTACTGTTGAAAAGAGAGACCTTAACTCCAGCCTTTCAGAGCACCAGCGGAGGAGAATAGCAGAGTACCTCATCAGCCTGGAGTATGGGCATATTTCATGAAGCACAATGTAGTCATCTGCTATAGGCAGTCTGGTCACACAATGCTAGGGAAACTTGGGCACCAAAGCAAATAGGAAAACGTTCAGATTCTGCCTGTTTCAAGGTTAATTCCTGAAATGTCAGGAAAAGAGTTCAAAGCTAAACCAGAAATCCTCAAACCAACTTCTACAACTGCCTTGACATCATATCAGTTATATAAGTGTCCATCTTGCCAAATGCCAAAAAGTTCTATTTGATCAGCCTTGAATAAATAACTCCCCTGGAGGTCTTATAGGATTTTTTTTTTTATATATAATTTCTTCCTGATCCTAAACTGTGTTATCAGAATGACTTTGAGTGCCTAATCAGAGACATCAGTCAAGCACCTTCAAGCACTGTGCCACTTCGAAGTGAGTACCCCTGACTTAATAGCCAGCTGCAGTCAATTGCCAGTGTTTCAAAAGAAAAGATGCATGTGTAGAGAAAGAGGAGAATTTACAAGTCAAATTATGGCCCTGACTCTTAAAGCTGATCAGCTGAAGCCCTGAAGAATGAGATCTGATTATAATCACAGTCCTGTGCAAAGCTGGAAGTGTTATGAGGGCATATTGAGGGCAACAAAATCTATCCTCCTCTATTTGGGCATTGTGGATGAAAAAGGGGACAGAATGACTCAGTTCCCATGTGGTTTTGGATGCAGGCTGAAGAATGCCTCCTCAAAGTGAGGTTGAAAAATGACTGAACAAAATGTGGCCTTGCTTTAAAGTTCTGAATTTAAAATATATGTGTTTCTGAAGATGGAAAAAGAAAAAGGGGTTCCATGCTAATTACACTAGTATTTCTGTTGCTTTTTCACCTTTAATTAAGAATGGGGACAGAATAACTGAAGGAGGAAAGAGATATACTCAGAAAATATGTTAGGTACTTTAGTTTGAAGTTTGAAATCCTTGATATTTCGAAACTGGCTTCTCCCTTTAATTCTGGCTTTAATTGTTGCTTTGACACTGCATGTTTCAGTTGCTACTTGTTTGTGACTGTGCTCCTGACCTATTCTGTTTGTTAGCTCTATTTAGATGCATCTCTCCGACTGGCACAGTAAAGAGGAAGATTTTCTTCTAAGTAATTATTAATTAGGCTATTATTATTTATGTTAGTGTAGTAAACAAGAGACATCAGGTCTGGACCAGCACCAGGAATTGTTAACATTGCACTGAGGCACGATGCATAAATCATCCCTGCTCCAGAAACTTTGCAGTGCAGTCATAAGACAAGAAACAGGCAAAAGCAGATGAATAACTGAGATAGTTAAATTATTGCTCATGCAGTTCAGTGTGCAGAGAGCACTGTTTATCTGTTGTCAAGAGATTTTTAGGGATTTTTCATGTGTTTCAAGCCTATTTACTATTGAAATTAACGAGTGTTGAGAAGAGCTGTTTCTAATGGAGGCCAGATATAAACAGAATATAGTGGGTTTTTTTTTGTCTTAAATTGTTTTTTTCAGAAGATGATGTCCCCCTTTTACCGCTCTCCTTTGAGTAACATTTGTGCCAATATTTATAATAATGAGGGGATAATGTATTTTTTGAAAACCCCAACCAGAGATATCTATTCTTCCTACTATTCATCTCACCAATTACATTCATCTTTTGTCAGCTTTTGGCCAATCTGTTGTTCTTAACGTGCCAGGTGGATTTTAATGCCAACTGGCAGTCATCTTTTGAAACAATTTATCCAGGAAAATGCACTATGACACACAGGGAGACGTACCAGCAGTCATCCAGCCACATATCAAAACCGTTAGGAATCGAGAGTCTACCTAATAGCCTTTGCATTGTGCTGCTTGTCTTCAGGGGATGGATAACCCAGGACAGTCGCAAGCTTGTAAAAATACTAGTTATATTATGCCAAAAGTGGTGGCAAAATAACTTTGTCTTTCTTTGAGAAATGTCTTAGTGTGGCCTGAATATCCCAACACAAAATAGGGATCGGTTCCTGTGAGCCTTCAAAATCCTTAACCAGCCATGACTTGTCTGCTTACGCTTTATATTCATACTTCAGGGCAAACTCTTTAAAAAGGGAGCTTAAATGCATGAAATAAAGACATAGGTTTTGTTGTTAAAGTGTTAGTGACCCTGTAAGGTTACAGGAGATAGCAATGACCAAATGGAAAAGGATCCTGGTCCAACCTTCTGCTTGCTTTTTCTCTTGGGATACTGAGACACGGATATCACAGAGTGGCTCAGTGGGAAGGCCCCTCTGGAGACCATCTGGTCCAGCCTCCTGCTCAAGAAGGGTCACCTGCAGCAGGTTGATTAGGGCCGTGTCCAGTCTGAGTTTTACTGCCTCCAAGGATGGAGACTCCATCACCAATCTGGGCAGCTTCTTCCAGCATTCCACCACCCTCACAATAAAAAAGGTATTGTCTTGTGTTCAGACTGAATTTCCTCATTTTTAACTTGCCCCCTTCACCTCTTGTCCTTTCACTGGGAATTACTGAGATGACTCTGACTCCCTCATCTTCATTCCCTCCCATCAAGTATTTATATACATTGATGAGATCACCCCCTGAGCCTGCTTTTCTCTGGGCTGAGCAGTCCCTCTGTCAGCCTTTCTTCACAGGAGAGGTGCTCCTGTCTCTGTGTGGCCCTTCATTGCACTGCCTCTAGTACGTCCATATGTCTCTTGTACTGTGGAGCCCAGAACTGGATGCAGCACTCCAGATGTGGCCCCAGCAGTGCTAAGTAGAGTCCTTCCAACACAGCCTAGTCTTTCTCAATACAAGAGCTACTACTACATTCAAAGTACTTTAAGGATTGTGCTTATATAAAAAAAAGTTTTCCTATTACTTTTTACTTCTTGAAAATAGTAAAATAATTCTATGGTGAGGCCCAGGTAAGGTCTGTCTCTACAATAGTTACAGTGTACTTTCAAAGTAGTGACGCCCATTTTTCACAGGGTATTCTGAGAAAAATAAATGTGTATATTGGTATTTTGGGTACCATCAATCCCTCCAGAACAGTCATATTTCCTGTGTTTATTTTTGCAATAAAATCATAGGTAACAATCCATCTAGGTTTTGCTTCATAAATTACTAGCACGCATAACAGTTAGTCTGATATTTCCTTCAGGTGATGAGGCCATTGACTTGAAGTTAAAAAGATACCTATGCAGAAGTTCTAGATGTTTTGCAGCAAAGCTTAACCCCATTGCCCACAGGAAGCCAGCATTCCGGCAGGAAAACTCAATAACTGAGTTTGGACAACCAACCACATTCACAAAACTCCTTTTCACTACTGTGCTCAGGGACATCAGGCAACATATCCATGGACTTCTACAAAAGCCCTACCAAATACCAATAATAGCTGGAGCTGTTGTAAGAACTGGTGAATCACTGACGGACAGAAGATATTTATCTGATGTGTTCCCACTCTCAATGCCAAGGCAACCTAATAGAGGAGTGCAAATAAAAACCTGTGCATTCATTTCCTCTAAACCAATGGATTTTTATTCAGCTTTTCTTTTTTGCAAGTTTCACCCTGATGTTGCAGATACCGTTCTGACTGTAGCTTTGGCCTGTCTATGATGCTGGGTAGGGAAGGTGCAGAGTGGATTCTGCTGCCCTATTTATCATTGTCTGCTGGTAAAACACTGAAGATTTTTGGAAATAATTTATCAGTCCCTTTGCTGTCAGGAAATATGGGATTTTGCTACGTTAAGTTGTTAAATGTTTATGCATACCCACTATGTCATGGTCTTTGCCTGTCCTTGGTGTGCTGGTTGAGGAAGTGTAGTTCGTCTACTCCATTAATTTTTAGAAATATTGATTTAAAACACAGTACTATAAAGGTTAGTAGAGACTGCAGTCAAGACCATAGTGTTTTTCAGGCAATAAATACTTTTTAACAAATGCTGAAAGAGTGCTTTATATAAAAGCTTTTAAATTTAGTGAGCCATTGTAAGTACCAAATAAGATTCTGGACTGGGAAAAGCTTGAGAAAGTCCTGTTCTTTTGTCTTTTGTTTTTCATACTGAAAGTTCTCCAGAGCATAAAAAAGCCTCTTCATCCAAATGAGGCATAGGACCACAATCTGTGTAACAAACTCCTTGAGAGTGGTTTCCTTTCAGAACAGTGCAGTATAGGGGCTATGACTTATTCCTTTTTTATTTACTTTTCAAGTCTCTGAATGCAGAGATTTGCTGTGGAGTAACATTTATTTAATAGAGATCCTTTCTACTTAGTGGGAAGAGGAACAAAATACAACTTCAATATCCAGTAATAAAATAGATTCAGATTATTTCACCAGTACACCTGAGTTGTAAAAAAGAAAGAGAAAAGAAAGTTCTATTTTTATTAAATTTAGAGCATTAATTATTTTGGGATGACTCAATAAAAAGAATGGTGCTTTTGTTTACCGCCTTTGCAGAAAGGAGTATAATGCCATTAATCTCAACTTTTTACAGAATAACAGTGTGTTGCTCTATGAAATATACTGTTTCATATTAAAATACTACATTAAATTTCAGACACTTTCATATTAAAATATGACACTAAATTTCAGACAACTAGCTGTTTGAAAATTAATTAAGATTGCAAAATGTAAGATGGCAAATGACAAACAAAGCCTGTAAAATGTTTAGCTCAACCCTTTGTGCACATCTCAGATAAGCAGTTCAGCAGCAGCGGGATGATGAGCTGACTTTCCACAGCCATGGGGCAGAGCACACCTGCAGCTGAGTGCGTATCTGAGGGAATGCTCGTGCTTGTGACATCCTCACCTACAGTGCTGCTCTTAGCAGAGAAGTATTTAGGAAATTAAACCAATTTCATAAGAGGATGAAGCATGATCTTAGGGTGAAATAATTCAATGCTGCCCTAAATTGTATGGCTCTCATAGCTGTACAGCTATTGCACAATCGCAGATTTTGGGCCCAAAGCAGTTTTTAGCAACTCCTCATGAGTCCATGTCTTTGATTCTCTAAGAATTAGCAAACACATACTTGGATGTTAATAGTGAAATGGTTTGCAAAAATTATTTTGTTAAAGAAGTGTGACTAAATAAATGATCAATTTGCAGTGAGATGAGAACTCCCTAAACATCACTAAGTTTTAAATATCTTAACTGAAAGGTCATAAATAATTGGTAGCTTTCAAATTTTTCATTGATACTGTAGCTGTAATTTCTCTTCTGGAAAATAAGGATAATACCAAAACTTCTCCTCTTTAAGGTGAAGTATGAAGGGTTCTTGAGTTCTTCTGTTTTCTTGGTCAGTCTCATTTAAAGAGAAAAAAAAAGGAAAGAGGGGGAAAGGGAATACAGGAAAAAGAAGAGTTTAAAATCGCTGTAGTAAATAAGGCATGGGAACATATGCTGAAGAACACATATAAAGCAGAATAATTAAAAGATATTTAGTCACTTACAACCTCATGCCCCGAATAGGCAAACCTGTACAAAGTGAAGCCTAATTCATAATTCTGATAATGCATAATTTATTAAATATCACCGTTTCTGTTATTACTGCATTAGAGTCAATATTATAAAAAAAAAAAAAAAAAAGAAAAATGCATTTTTTCCAAGACGTAATCAACTAAGCCTGAAAAGGCATAGAACCATTTCAGACTTGCTTCCTAGTATCTTGGAAGTTATACAAGTGCACTGTATTCCAGCTACTTTTATGGCAGTAAAGAAAAAGAAAAAAAAACCACATTAATTTAAATGTTTATTTCGTATTACTTTTTCTTTTTTTATATGCCAGAGCACATACCAATAGTCTTTTAATGTGGTGCAACACAATTCTTCGATTCTTAATTTGAGACAAAGATGGGGACAAAACTAATTTTGAAAACTTCTTTAAAGAAAAGAGCTAGTACAGGACATAAACCTTCTTCCACTGAGCATGTTTCTGTATTTCCAGATGAGCCAGTTGGCAGTCATGAGGTTTCCAAATTTGTCTGAACACTTCCCACCAGGAGTGATCGTTTCGTTAGTTCTTTTGTCATTAGTATTTCTAATAAAAGCCATATGCAGGGTCCAACAGAGAGACATATAATTAAATGATGGAACCATTACTTTGTCTTACGCTATTAAATATGGTAGTCTGAGCACTGCCCAGCATTAAGTTTCTTGTTCACCAACATAGTGGTGAAAGTGGGAAAATAAAGTAATATGAGCTGGGTAGATAGACTTCTCAAGTCAAGCACAGGCTGCTGCACGAGCCTGGTATTGCCACCTTCCCTTCTTCATTACAAGTCAGTAGTTGTTTTGCAAACTGAGAATGTGTGCTGAAGAACAAAACTGTGGTAGTACCAGTAGTTGCTGCACTCTTTAAAAACTGTACAACTGTGCAGAAGTCTTTAAGTAGTATAAATCCACAAGGTCTCTAAGGTAATCATGGAGGTGTCACCCCTGTTAAAGGAGAGGTTCAAGAAATAGCTTTTCACTTTCATTTTATTGGTGATTAGCCACTAGCACATTCTTTCCCTTGACTGGATGTACTGATTTTGTCTGGGAGAGAGTTAAATTTCCTCACAGTAGCTAGTATGATGCTAAGTTTTGGATTTGTGACCAAAACGGTTTTGATAACACAGGGATGTTTTAGTTACTGCTGAACAGTGCTTGCACAGTGCCAAGGTCTTTTCAGCTTCTTACACCACCCCACCAGCGAATGGGCTGGGGATGCACAAGGTGTTGGGAGGGGACACAGCCAGGACAGCTGACCCCAACTGACCAAAGGGATATCCCGTACCATGTGACATCATGCTCAGCAATGAAAACTGGAGGAGGAAGAAGGAAAGGGGGGACGTTCTAAGTTATGGCGTTTGTCTTCTCAAGTAACAGTTACTTGTGATGGAACCCTGCTTTCCTGGAGATGGCTGAACATCTGCCTGCTGATGGGGAGTAGCGAATGAATTCCTTGTTTCGCTTTGCTTGTGTGCGCCGTTTTTACTTTAGCTGTTAAACTGTCTTTTTCTCAACTCATGAGTTTTCTCGCTTTCACCGTTCTCATTCTCTACCCCATTGTTCTGGGGGGAAGTGAGGCTTTGTGGGGCTGAGTTGCCAATTTGGGTTAACCCACAACACAGGAATCGCATTGCCTGGATAATTGCATTGCTGACATTTCAGGGCAAGATACAGTCATTAATACTAGTGGTAAAAAAAAAATCAGAATAATTGCATTAACTTGCCCAGGAATATTTAAACCTATGGAACTGAAAGCAGATGCTGTTGTGGACCAGTGTGGAAGAGCTGCAGGGACTTCTCCATCTTCCTTTATACGGTACAAGTCCAGCTTGAGTGGTCTCTCCAGCATTGCAGCCCAGTGTCTGTCACCTATCAGATCTATCACCTCCCATTTATCCAAATAATCCAAAACACATCAGCTACTAAGGGGAAAATTAACTCCATCCCTGCGGAAACCAGAACAAATACCAACTTAGAAATTACATTTGATACTTGGTAGTCTATCTTGAAATGTGTTTCTTATTACTTCAAAGCAAAACAGAAAAGCAAACCATTAGGGGTGTAGATTCTTAGTCCACAAGATACTCAAAAGCACATAGATCTGCCACCCATGCAGAAAAACACTTAAGCGTGTACTTTTGAACATGTGCAGAAAATCAATTGATTTCAGCTCCTCTGGGCCTAGATGGGGGTACACACCATCATAAGAACATGCATCATCATATGCTATTTACCACTTGCAAACGAGACTATTGCAAATAAACCACTACTAGATGAAACACAACACAAATGCAAGGTAGAAGAATTGTAATAAATTAAAGCCAAAGATGAAGTTTAGTGTTCATATGAAAGGAGAAAAGGGAATTCATAAGACAGTATGCAGATTTGCAACCATATGCAGATTATGAAAACAAATATGCAGTTTTGGTGTCAAATCTGGTCACAGATTCTTTAAGATAGAAATTTAAATCTGTAGTTATCCTGCTCTGCAGTACAGCACAGTTCATAGAGGTTCATACATGCAAATTTTCCAGATACACAAGCTCAGTAAAAACATACTTAAATGTTGAAGATTCTGTATAGTGATTTATCTCTCTCTTTTTTTTTCCTATTAATTTGTTTTTACCTAATCCATCCTCAACCGATGTAATATATGAGGGATTTAGATATTCAATGGAAAGAACCATCAGTGGCTTGCAAATGTCTTAGCTTAGGTTATGCTTTTTTTCTTTTTTTGTTTGGTTAATGTCAAATTTTCTAATCTGATAGAATAAGTCTGTTGACCTTCTTAGTCAATTTAAGAAAACAGTAAGACAAGCAAAAAAATAAATATGTGTACACACTGAGAAAATGTACTAAGCCTATTTAAGAAAACAAAATTTGGCCAGTGGAAAGTTCATGTTATACTTACATTTTGGATTAAATTATTAGATTTAGATGATCAAATTGTTATCTCATTATAGAATAATTAAATAAAATTAGATTGTGAAACTTTAACAAGAATTATTTTGTGTTTATTTTTAATTTTAAAAAATGTATTGAGGAAGACTGAATTTTCTTTCCGTTGAATACATCAGTCAGAATTCTCTTCAGCAGATTTCATCAAGTTACTTGTGAAAAATCTTGTAAACATAGGCATCTCTAAAACTATTTTGTCTGATATGTGATGCAATGGTCCTGCACACATACAGGAACTACCAACCTTTTGAGATTAAAAGGGTTTGATCACACTAGTAACTTCGTCCTGTTCAATTTTTGTAATAAAGAAATACTTAATATTGTTGCATGAAAATGACAACAGCAAGTTGAGGCAATGTAAAATAATACTACGACAGATTAAAAAATGGCTATCACGCTAGCTAAGAGAAAGTCTTCAAACTTTAAAGTAAAAACAAATTAATTAATTGAGGAAAATGCATTATTTATTTTCACATATATAAAAGAAGATTTTTCCAGTATATTTAGCTGAGCTTTTGGGAAGTAGAATGTTAATATAGAATATTAATAATTTCATTCTTATGAGATAAAGGAACACTACTGAAAAGTTGACCAAATAAGTATACAGTACCTACATTGCAAACATTCAGACCTACTTGTATTATTCTGAACTGCCAAGACTTCAGTACAAGAAGTTCAGTTTTGTTCATTAGCCCCAAAGCTGAAATGGAAGCATATAATTTCTTTCAATTTAGAAGGGATTTTATTTGGTGGTGAGGCAAAGCTCAAGTGTGGAAAGAAACCACTATGTACAGCTGCTGAAATGAAGATTAACATTCCGTGTGTGAGTCAGATAAAAAACCCCTGCTATTGGGAAATGAGAGTTTCATGCTTAGTTTTAGCATCAAGTTAAATTACCTTCCATAGAACATATAAAAAGTTTTCCAACCATTGCTAACATCTCTATAGAAAGTCGCATGTGCCACAAGCAATTATTGTGACAATCCATATTTGAAAAGAGACCTTGTCAAACAAATTACACTTCAAAACTTTTAATTGGTTTTTAGGACTTTCTTTATAAAGGTAATAGGCTGAGTATAAATCACTTTGAAAGATTTTCCAATCTTGTAAACAGCCATATGACTCATTCTGCAAATAAAAGAGTGGTAAATGGAAAAATCTGAATTTCATTTTCTATTCAAGTAATTAAGCAATTCTATATAGTTAAATGTGGCAAACACTTGGAAAAAAAATTACAGATAGTCAACAACAGCATATAATAATTTTTAGAAGTCTGTAATTTTGTAATTTCCTTAAACTCCTAAGATAGCATACACCTGTAAATCATGAAAAAATATATAGTAGTTCAAAGCCTTTTTGCAGACCAATAAATTCAACAGAAATAGTGCATCTGATTTCAAAAGGTTTGAGATCACTCTATGACTTGTTTTCTTTTTCTATTCTGTGAATATATGCTATATGTCACAACTCAGCTAGAACTATATATACATCTAACTGGTGGGTATCTCTCAATGTGAACCAATAAACATACATTGCAGAGAGGCTCTTTTCTAGCAGTTTTCAGGCCATAATTTCAAACAGTGGACCTAATTTTACAGATGCCCACGTGCCTTTGTAACTTCATCAGTAAAGCTTTCCTCTGGGTAATACTGTTGCTTAGGAAAATTGCTCACTGAGAAAATCATATGAGAACTGGGTGAACAATGTTCACTTTACAACACCATGATCATCTCTGCCTGTCAGCTGCTTCCAACCTCTTCTGTAGGTAGACAACATCAAGACAGTAATGTGGACTATATTAAGCAGATAGGCACGTTACCCAATCCTACTTTAAATTCTTCACCAAATTTAACTTTTTCTCTACTGAGAACATGAAAGAAATTGTTAGATTTGCAGATTCAGAACAGGAAAATTATTGTAAATGTAAATATATTGTAAATGTAAAATTAAGATGTATGTTAAGAAAAAATATCACTCTCACTACATTACTTCAGTCATTAATAGACAGCCCCACGAATAAATGCTAAAAGCAAGTGCAACATTTCAAATATGATCAAAATATAAATAATTTCTTCCAAAAGAGACACATGAGGCAAAAACTCCTAGATATACATGTGAGACATTCAAATGCAATGCATCATGAGAAATCAGATCAAATAGTAAAGCTAAAAATTTTTCATTATGTTAAATGTATTTATTTTGATTGTTTGCATCCAGGTAAATTGTCAAGTGCAATAACTTGATGACTTTAATGGTAACTCTCAGTTGTTCTCTTTTCCTCCCACTATCCAGATCTACATACATCTACTCCCACTCTACATTTGATCAAAAAACTTTTTATCTTCCTGGATATCTTTCATATGCATAGAACTTGTACTCTTTCCTTTTTTTTTGTCTTGCATGTCCAGATTGTCTATATAGCTTTTAATTATAGAAAACTCCAAACCAAGACAAACTTACAATAGTATTTCAGAAAAAAGATCTCAAACGAACAGTCAATTTTGTGTCTCACTGGCATAAGCACACTCATCATCTTCCTACTCACCTTCACCTTTGGGTTAGTGACATGCATGGAGACTGCTGAGTCAATGAGTCAGACTATTAACACTGAGAGTGTATTGTATGGCCTGGGAGAGAACATTAGGATATTTTTGGCACATTAGTGGACGAATAGGAGCAGGTTAGGGGCAGATCTATGAGGTGACTAGAGACTGGTCAGAGATGATAAAATTTGTACCTGAGAAACAGGACAGGAGGAGAAATCAGAGGAAAGTTTTTATTTATTTTAAATCAATTCATAGCAATTTTATCTTGCAGATAAACGGAGCAACTAAAACTTGGTAAGCAGAACTAAACTTCATTTAAAGCAAAATACCTGGCCTAAAAGGAAGCTATTACCTGATTTTAAAAACATCTCAGAAGAATATTTCAGTATTACAAAATATTGTATTCTTCTATATCGAAGTAGTATATTGAGGAGCAATATACAGAGCACTGAATTTCCCTTGAGGAATTAATCCAAGATATCATACATTTTTACCATCCAAAAGAACACGTCAAATATCAAATGCAAAGTGTTATCTGTGCAGAACAGAACTATGATTTATCTACTGTCTGTATGTCCTGCCCTGAAGACAAAATGACAAAATACAAATATACATAATGTCATCAACCCAAACCCCCAGATATCTTTCTGCAGGGCTACTCTCCAGCCTCTTGCCCCCCTGTTTGTAAGCATAACAAGGATTACCCCATCCCAAGTGAAGAATCTGGCACTTGCTCTTGTTAAATTTCATTTGGTTGGTGATTACCGAGCTCTCTAATCTATCAGCTCTCCCTGTAAGGCATTCCTACCCTTGAGGGAGGCCACAACTTCTAAATTTATTTAGCTGGAGCATTCAAAGTTTTGTAAATGTTCAGAGATCACGATAGTTTTTTTGACTGATTGTGAGAGTCCAGCCTCTCACAATCTATCAGTTTTGCATTGATTTAAGGATTATGAATGTCAAAAATACTTCTATATGCAATAAGAGTGCTCTGAGCAACTAAGAATACATTCATCATTAGCCATCAAGCTCTGCATTAGGTATTAAATTAAAACAATGAAAAGGTCCAGAGGAAAAAATTGCTAAAAAATATATTTTGCTTTGTTGGGCTAAATTATCTTGAATAATGTCACTTTCTCTTCATGTATGGACTAACAAAAAATTGATGTATATTCTGAAATAATGTTTTTGAAATAATCTGAACAGACCATCATTTTCTAATGTGGGCATTTCTACTGTCTAGGTTTATCATTTTTATTTGGTTTGCAAATAGTTAATATGATCTGTGATGAGGATAGGGAAGCTGGTCTGTGCCAGAACCAGTAAGTGAATCCATATCTTGTCAGGTTTGGCAAGCTGGATTTATAACAAAAAAAAATAAATAAATACTGGAGATGGAGGAGGCAGATTCAGCATTATATGGTAGAAAGTGTAGGAGAAAAGAACAGAGAGCACTAGAAGCACAGCAAATTGAATGGATTGAAATAGGCCAGAGATAGAAAAGGATCAATATTTTCAATGTGCTGCTGAAAGAGAGTTGAAAAAAGTCAATGTCTATTAGTAAGCACATGTTGAAGCGTTTTTCCGAGGATTGTCCCGTCACTAGTTCATAAAAATGCAGAATAATCCCACTCACATTGTAAGAAAGTCACTATGATATTCACCATAAGATAAAAAAAAATCCATGCACAGACGAATGCTCTGTGATTAATAATGCTTTTCGTTAAGGTGTTGGAGACAGACAGTTATGTATCTGTGCAACTCTAGGCTGTAATAAGTGAGGAGCTGTATTCAAAGAACAAATCTTGACATTTATCTTCTCTGAAAAATACAAAGATTGAAAGCAAACAGTTTTTCTTGACAGTGTTGAAACCCTTCGTGATTAGCTGGAGAAAGAAATTAAATATCATTAAAAGGTCATAAGAACTTGGAGGGTTTGAGAACTAGGAGGAGCACAAATCTGATAAAAGCCTTGGAGAAAAATATTGTATAGTTAAATATGTTAACAGATAAGATTCTACTTGGAAAGCAGGCACTGATATAGATGAGGAAGCATAAATTGCCTTTCATTTTATTTTGAAAAAATCTTTGTATAGAGAAGAAAGAAAATCTATCATGAATCTTCAAGTACTTTTCAAGTAATGTAAATAGTTGCTATGAATATAAAATCAGCCTTCATTTTGCTACAGTGACATTTCACAAATAATAAATCAATATTTAATAAAACCTCCATCTCCCTGCAATGCCTTAGTCGTCCAGAAATTGCAGAATGTATTTGTATTTCAAACTATCTAATGATAATTCCATGGATTTTGCACTACATACTATTTCTTTGTACAAATATAAGCCAAAAAACTTATTATTTTGATTGTAGATATAAAGATGTTTTGACACTTTATTCTCTGCAATTTATTTCAGGTTCATCTAATAAAATAAAAAGAATTTTTATTTTTTCAGAGATTCCCAGTCTTTTCTGGTTTACTGAAGAAGTGTTCCTTCAGAGCCAGGGTAAATATCTTTCTTTTTTGGACTTACGAGGTAGAAAAATTAACTCCAAGAACTGGCAGTTGCTGGAAATTTAAAACCTTTACATTAAGTACTGTTTTCCTTTCCAAACAAAACAGCGTCGGGCTCTCTCCTTATGAGGTACATGCTCATGCTCTATTCCCTTCATCATTCTAATTGTGCTTCTCTAACTCACAAATATGTTTCCTGAAATGCATGGAGCAGAACAGCATATGACACCAAGATGTTGACACATGAAAATTTTATATTGCAGCAAAAAGGCATCCTGCTGGTTTTCAATACCCTTCCAGATGATGGGCAGCATTGTCATTTTGATTCTGCTGTACATTGATCTTTTGGTTTCTGAAAACTGTCAATGGCTTAAAGACCTATTTCCTGAGTTGCAAGTACCAGTTCCAAGTTAAGCATTACACAAGAATGATTTGTGTTATTTTTCCTTAGTTACATTGCTTTTCATTTATCTATACTGAAACTGTTTTTTCACCTTTTGCCCATTCAGCTTTCCGAGGTTCTTCCGAATTTCTTCTCCAACAGTGCAGTGATCAGCTGCCAAATATAGTTTAGCATCATCTGAAAAAGGTGGACCTTTCATTGTGCTCTCCCTTCTCTAGATAACTGAGGAAGAAGTTAAATATGCCCCCACCTCCCCTTCAAGGATGCATCCCTAGTGGATCCTTAGTGGATAACAGAGCTTAACTTTATAGACAAGACAATAATGGCTAAGGAAGGAAAAATAAAGAATATGCTAAGATGTGACTTTGAAGAAGTGGTAAAAGATCCTTTGTCGGGCTCTTTATCCTGCAGTTAAATGCAGTCAAAGCTATAAGTCAGTTGCTATGATTTCAGTTCTCCAAGGAATCATGATGAATAGGTTTCCACCGCTACATAGGTTTTTTTTATTGGAAAATACCTCTGGAAAGAGTGACAAAAAGGGATCTCAGCAGCTAATCAACACAAATCTGTTTCCTCATTTACTTACTTCTAAAAAAAATAAAAATAAAAAGAAAAATTAAATAAATAAATAAAAAGGGAAACTTTCCTGAAACAAACTCATTTTAATTTTTATCACCTCTCTCCTTTTGAAGCCTTAACTGACTGAAAAGATCTGTGTGACTGCTTTTCTTTCCCAAATATTCACTACAAGTCTTACTTCTACAGAAGAGTCTGGAATTACTCTGAAATTACCTCTGCTCAATTTGAAAGAGGGTTTATAGTTAGTTTACGGTTATACATGCTAATCTACATTTATGAGTGTCATTTTATTTCTTTGTGCTATATGCAGCCTATCAGATTTTCTGCTAGCTGACATGCTTGTGATCTCAGTAAATAAACTGTTGATTTTATTCATCCACCACAGGTGAAAACTCCCCAGCAGTCCATAAAACTGATCATGACTTGAAAATACTGATCCCAGAAGGTTTTAAACTGATCTCTCCACAGACTAAAACCTACTTTGCTAAACCATTTTTATAGAAATACTGATTTTGATTAAATGCTTTGCTTTTGCTTAACATTGATAAGACATCAATTAATTCAAAAGACTCCTGCTATGTAGATAGGAAAATGTTATCTCTATTTTTCAGATGGAAAAATGAAAAAGTTAAAGAAGCTTCCTAAGGCCATAGGGTAAGATAAGGACAGAGCTGGCACTTCAGATCTCCAATGCTTGGCTTTTAGTCGAGAATTATAAATGCCAAACATCCTACATAGTTAACACATAGCTGATAGTTAGGATAATAGTAGATATGTTTTGCTCATTGAAAAAATATAAAATGAATACAAAATCTAGAAAAATTTATATCAATCAGTTACTATATCTGACATTTTGAACAGGTATTCAAGGTGTGGAAAGAGAAGGAGAAAGATAATTTTCATCTTCCTGTCAGCAATAGTCAAATCGCCTTCACTGTCTGCAGGCTTAGATACTTTACAGAATTTGGTTCTGACGGAAATTTTCTTCCTGACTTCTTTCTTCTCATTCATATTAAAAGATTTTCATTCTTTCATTACAGTTCTCAAGTGTGAACTTACATGTTATTGAAAAGTATCAGTTTAACACCCCTGGAGAATAAATTTCTTAGTTATACCTAGACTGGCTACTGTGCAGCTTTTTAAAAAGCTGGTTAGCTATATGCTTAAAAGTGACCTAGATCAAGAAGTAAAGCAGTGATCAAAAGATTGATTGTGTCTTGGACTTCCTACAGGTACTACCTAGCAAATATTCAAACTTTCTTCTCAGTTTAGAAATGAGATACTGTAGGTTATTTCCCTTGTAATGTTGTTTTACAGTATTAGCTTTTCCAGAAAGACATGAGGGAGCAAAATTTAGCTGAAGCACCCAGAACGACCTTTGCATAGAATACGAGGAACTGCAAGAGTCATTTAGTCAGAGCTTCATCCACAGAAACTAGGTTCACTGTCACACCAGGGTTCAGACCTGACCAATATTCCCCTTAGGAAAACCATTAATCATTAGTAATCTTTATAATAATTAGCCATTATTAGAGTAGTTATGAACTGATTACTCTAATATGGTAACATGAGCATTATTGTTTGCTGAGATCTAATTAGTTTCAATATTCTGAGGGTGAAACAAAAAAAAACCCACCACCCACAGGAAAAAATACTTGCATAAATGAGCACAAAGACGTAATGCTTACCATCTCTGAAACCCAAAAGAAATTGAAGGACTGTATGTTAAGAATAATATTAAAAATAAGTACAAAAGAGTAGATGAAAGAAATTGGAAACGTAAAAGAAATGAACTCTCTCCACTTTAGATACTGGTCAGCGTGAAATGACCACCTAGTTGTTCCACATATTGTGAAAGAGGGACTCTCATTCCAGTATTTACAGGGAAACACAGATGATGGCAAAGCATGGTTCTGCTTGTCATTCGTAGTTGTAGGCTATTGAAGGGCCATGCTGGAAGAAAGAGAAACATGGACCTCACAGCTCCACGCAAGTATGCTCATGCTTTGGCAGAAATACCGTAAATGTGGGAGTACCGCATACAATTTAACAAGTACTGAAATAGGTGCTGGAAGGTATTTCTTTTCTTATTTTTTGAACACCTCAAGGAGGGGATGCAATTTGAAGTATGTAAGAGAACTGACTTCACGGAAAAGCATTTTAATGTTGCTCCTAAAGCATCTAAAAAAACCCAGGACTGTTTTGAAACAACCTTTTCAAACTTGTATGCCAATGTTTATCTTTGTAGAGCATCATACAAGTTCTCCACTTGTACAGCACTTCACAAGTGCAACTTGACACATGTCCAGAGTCACAGATTAGTACATTCCTCTAAAGAAACTTATTGTAGATAAAGTGGTCATTATGGTCAAAGTCCAACTACTGAACTGCAGAAAAAGTTTTCACAGTGGCACGTTGGAGACAGCAGCAAATTCTAAAAACTGCACCACAGGAATTTGCTTCTGTCACTGAATTATGGCCAAGGTATATGATATCATTACGAGTTTCTCATTAAGGACTTGTCTATGAGTGTGAGTGAGATTTGATCTTGCTTATTCTGTGGTATTTGATGAGATACTCATTTCTTGTACCAGGATCTGTTAAGAAAAAAACAGTGTTGAACGTACTGTCTTTGGTAACATTGACAACAGCGTCCTCCTAGTGTTTGTCAAGGGTGGCATGTTCTTCCTGAATATAGAATATAAACATTCATAGACTTACTGTGAGTCTCATAATAATGTATCAAGTATTTTTTCCTATTTTTGACTAAAACCACTTGTTTTTTCTTCTTCCAAACCATGACATGTGTATACATTCACATTCTGCACCTGAGGATACTTTCTCCTCCTAACGAAAATTATTATTATATTCCTGCAATAATATCCTTCACAGTAATAGGAATAACAACGTAATCACCTTACACAGATGTCACTGAGAACAGAATTTAACATGAGCAGAATTTATTTTGTTTTGAGCAGATACTGTTGCATGGAGGGTATTGCAAGGTATTATAAAACAAACTGAGAGTGGTTAATGATAATAAGAAGAGCTACAAAGTTAACTGCATGCAGTCATTGAATGTCTCTTTATTAAAACTGACATGCCATTGTCATGGAACCGAATCATAGAATAGTTAGAGTTGGAAGAGACCTTCAAAGGTCATCTAGTCCAACCCCCCTGCAAGGAGCAGGGACATCCCTGACTAGATCAGGTTGCTCAGAGCCTCATCCAACCTGGCCTTGAATGTTTCCAGGGATGGGGCTTCCACCACCTCTCTGGGTAACCTGTTCCAGTGTTCTACAACTCGCATTGTAAAAAATTTTTTCCTAATATCCAATCTAAATCTACCTCCCTCTGTTTTAAAACCATTACCCCTAGATGT